>JALMQS010000028.1:697884-718423 GCA_024734495.1 Forficula auricularia
GCCGTTTTTACGTCAATCGTGAGCAACTTTTTGGAAACCACTGAAACAGACATATAGACAGACAGACATACATACATAGATACAGACAGACAGGAATTTTGTTGGGGGTGTTTTCGTTCATAACTTTGCATGAAACGTGTGCAACCAAAATTTGGCGTGATTTGGAGCAATGTACAGACAAAACCTTAATTTTATATATATATATATATAGATTATATCCTTGACTTATCTAATTTTGATTTCGAAAATAACATTATAATTTTAATATTTAATACTTCACTTAAACGTATAAATATATATGATTTTAAACTAAATATTCCATATAAATTTCGCCAGATCTGTTCCTACCTTTATTATGTTATTTCTAATAATATCTTTTCTAAAAAGGGTGTAGATGCCTGTTAATTAATTAAATAACTAAAAGCAAGAGGAGCCACTGATTTTACTTGCTCCAGGGACATGTAGCTACGCCAATTTATAATATATATTTAATACGAGTCTCTTTAATTAAATTATAATAATAAAATAAATATAAATTGCAAAAAAATTCATTTGAGAACTTCTTGAAGACGGACCTATCGAAAATATTTCGGAGAATATTGGCCGAGTAAATTATCTTATCGAGTAACGAAATTCTTTCAATTCTTATTTCTCGCTTATTAGTTAGTTAGTTATTATTACTCGAGAAATGCTCAAGGCGACAGTGATGACCATCTACAGTCATTCAAAGGTAAAAATCAACTTTAATATCTACCTACCCCTATATTATATGTAACATTTTTATAATTAAATTGAAAATATTTTGTTTTTCCGAGAGTAGTAGAGTGGTTGATTCATTAAGATAAATCAATGAGGCTCTACTCTGCTTGTTGCAAATTCTCAAGATACCCGATTGGAATTAGTTAAATTAGCTTTGTCGAAATAGTAAGCAGTTCACTTCACAATCAAATTAATTAATATACGTTAAAATAACATAATACCAACTCGTTATATTTTGATCAAGCAGAGGGCAATCTATTTAAATTTTCCTTATTGTAATTTTTTCAATATTAACAAGCACATTTGAAAAAAGTAGAAAAAAATTTATTGCATATTTTATATCTATTAAAAATATAATATATTTATTTAATAAATGGGAGGTGAGAAATGGGTGTTGAAAGGAGGGATTTATTTGTTTAATTGATTCATTAAATGAGGATGATGCGATGTAATTTAAATATTAATCCGATTATATTATTTATGATGTTACAAAATGCATTAAAAATATATTTTAAAAATTACTGAAATGAATAAATTTCGCTAATTAAATTAGTGGAGTACAAATAATTTTCCAATATTTCATCAAAAATATTATTTCTATATATACTTACATGATGACACGAATAAAATTCAAATGGGAATTTCTATCTAAAATACTCGAGGTTTCCTGATTAAAATGAGATAATTTAAAATTTTGATGACCGAAACGATATCTTGAAAATCTAAAATCTAAGAAGATATTATATTTTAGATTTCACTGAAAAATTTAATTTTAAATTGGATTGGCGTAATTAAGTTTTTATATTAATGTATTAGGACCAAATACTAAATTAAAACTTAATTTAAATAAATAGAGGCGGCTTAGCTCTAACCACCAATAATTTTATTTATTTAAAACCCTGAAAAAACATTCATTATTTTTCATTAAATTGATGTTGGTTGAAATTTTTTTTCCTTTTTACTTTATCCAATGCGTGAGGATAGATGGATGTATGTTATCGTTTTTTTGGCCCACTATTTTTTCCACACCGTTGCACCGATTGAAATAAAATTGAAAACTTACCATTATTTTAACAAAATGAAGCGCTGATTAGTTTTTTGTACATATCGGCCCACAAACAGTACTTTATTTCGGTACTTTTTTAGTTTTTTCTAAATATCTTGAAAATGACTTAACCAATTTTGATGACATTTAATAATCTTGGGGACAACAAAAAAGGTTAAATAAAGTTTTTAATAAAAGTATATTTTAAAATACTTTACTCTTAGAGTAAGATAGTCCTTTTTTTCAATTCCTTATTTTACCAAAAATTCTTTAAAATTTATTCATTTGATCGGTAATATAGCTCATTTAAACTTGCTTAAGTAACAATGGATAGGCTTCCTGCTGTGAAATGATAAAAATTTGGGAGGAAATTTTATAAGTAACCATAGTAACTGCGTTGTTTTTTTATCCGTTACCTTTGCTGAAGACAGAGGAATCGAGTTAAAATCAAAAATAGCGATTGATTCTCATCTATTACTTGAGAAATAACCATTCTATATTGGATTTTTGACGTTTCGGTTTTTATTGGTAACCATTGCTGAAGACATGGACGAATCGAGTTACTTGAGGAATAACCATTCTATATTGGATTTTTGACGTTTTGGTTTTTATTGGTAACCATTGCTGAAGACATGGATGAATCGAGTTAAAATCAAAAATAGTGATCGATTCTCATCTAATACTTGAGGAATAACAATTCTAAATTAAATTTTTGACGCTTCGATTATTATTGGTATCCATTGATGAAGACATGGAGGAATCGGATTAAAATCAAAAATACCGATCGATTTTTATCTAATACTAGAGGAATAACCTTATTGCATTCCATTTTTGTTGTTTTGACTATTAATGGCAACTTCTACTGAAAACGTGGAAGAATCAACTTAAAATCAAAAAGACTAAGTTCTTTTTTGGTAAACAACTCAAGCTTGAGTTAAATGTTTGTTGAAATTTTTTTACATTCGTGAATATAGACCTCAATTTTGAGGTTTATTTAATCATTCCACTGCATTCGAGTCTCTGGCTGCATAGAAGTCAAAAATTTGATTGAAAAATAGTATTAGAGTAAAATCGGAAAATTTTTATTTATTATTATTATTTTTAATTATTATTGGCGTGTCGGCTACGAGGCCATTGACGCCACTATGATTGTTTTAGTTATAAAGCTCAAGATTATTAAATTATTAGATAGCTAATAGATAGACAGGTAAATAAATAAAAAAAAAAACAGGAATAGAATATACGTATAAAAGCCCCATACAAGCACCCTTTAAATGTATTTTAATAGGTCTATCTCTGAGAGATAATTTTTTATATTACCCACACAATCCTCCCCCTCTAAGATATCCCTCGAAAAAATGTCATTCTCAACTCTCTGATCTCTATACAGAGGACATTCAAACAGTATGTGAGTTACATTGACCAACTGATCACAGGGGATGAACCAGGGCGGATTTTCTCCCCGAAGAATGTGTCCATGTGTTAGATAACAATGTCCGATTCTTAGACGAGAATTATTTTAATTCTATAGGACTTAACTACTTGATTTTGTTTTAATCTTTTCATCAAAATCATGTTAGCTGTTTTTAATATATTTTGAAAAAAACTGAATATAACCAATTTCATTTTTTGCCACAATGACATATTATAGTAAATTAAAAAGCATGCGATTGAAGTAGGTACTAATAAAAATAATCGAGCCATTCCAATATTAGTCAAAACTTCTCATTTATTTATAAGTACTCTAGATGGCAGAGTTAGTGAAAATTCTCATGATTTTTTTAAGTCAATCCATATTTTTTATATAAAATTAAAAAAATTATATTTTATTATTTAAATAAATAAACTTACAACTGAATTTGTATTCGCAATTTCATTTTCGTTTGAATGATCCATGTTCTAAAAAAAATTGTTATATGTATTAAAATATATTTATTCAATTTAAGTGAATAAATATATAAATAAACAACATACCACTCTATTTGATTTTTTTTCCTTAAAAAAGAAAAAAAAAAGAAAAATGAAATAATAATAATAATATCAATATCAATCACAAAATATGGAAACAAAAACAAATCACACTACTCGGAGCGAGGGGTAAACCGCGACCTAATATGCTGTACACCTACTTCCACTTGTACTTCCAAATATTTCCAAGTACTTCCCAATATTTCCAAGGGCTTTCAATTATTTCCAGGTACTTCCGAATATTTCCAAGTACTTCCAAATATTCCCAAGTGCTTCCAAATATTTCCAAGTAATTGCAAATATTTCCAAGTACTTCCAAAATACTTCCAATCGCGGATCACCCCTCGACTCGGAGGCTTAAACGCCAGAACATTGAATGTCCTTTCTTTTGTGAAGAGGACCTTCGCCCTTCCTCCATGCACCTTTAAGGAGAAGACTAGGCCCTAAATATTCTTTCCCCCACTCATTCACTTTCACCTCTATGGAAAAAATAGGTCAAGCTACCTGATCTATAGCGGGACATTCCCATATTTTTTAATTCTTTTATTGTAGTTAACGGCCTTGAAGGCAAGCCCTTCCAAACACCATCCTCAAATAAATTCATTTTCTTTTTTAATTTTTCAAAGAATTCATTCTTCGTTTATTTCATCCAACAGATTACCATAAGTTTCTAAAAAATTTTAAAGATCATAAATAATATGTGTAACATTTTTACCTAAACGATAACATATAATTTCTGATGAATAAAATTAATTTAAAAACTTAAATCCTTGGAGTTTGAATAGTATATTACAGATTTTCGATATAATCACATTGTACTTTATTAGTTACTTATTAATAAATTACAATATATAATAAATTTGAGGTAAATGATAGAAGCAGCAAGATTTCTTATTGTGTTTTAGTTATTTATTATAATTATAAATTTATGACTGTTTTTAAATTTTATTAAAAAATAAATCGCCAGAATTAAAATAAATAAATAAATAAACTCTAGAGAAAATAGCATACTAAGTCTTTAAAAATAAAAGAAAGAAAGAACTCTAGGCGAAAATTAATATACAATAAAAACATTTAATTTCTGATGAATAAAAATAAATTTAAAAATATTATAGGTAACAAATAAAATTTTATTTACATTAATTTTCTATTAGAACACTATAATACAGTTGTTTCATTACAATCCAAGTGATCACTTTCAGTCTCAAGTCCATATTTACTATGTCGTCGTAAATTAGTTTAAATTAATTTGCCCAATGTGCAAAAAATATTTAAAAACACGAACATCAATTCAATATTTTAAAACTTACAAAAAAATAATCTATTTAATAATATTTTGTTTTATAAATTAGAAAATAATTTCTTATAAATTTAATAGATAATATTTACGAGGATAATTCAAAGACAATTGGAGTATTAAATTTTAAAAGTTTAGCAACCTTTAAAGGGGTTCTATGACGGTGATCTTCCAAAGATTTATTGGCTCCACGTTTAACTAATAATTTAATCGCTTCGGTCTGTTTTCCATAAACTGCATCGTGAAGGGAAGTTTCATTCATTTTATTTTGATGGTTTATATCTGCCCCATGGTCTAACAAATAGTTTATTATAGTAATATGTCCCTTATGACTGGCTTTGTTTAAAGGAGTGCAACCAAAGTTGTCACATGCTTCGATTTCAGCACCTTTCGAAATTAAATACTCAACGATTTCGAGATTGCCGTGAACGGATGCATGATGCAAAAGAGTCGAGTTAAATTGACTTTTATTTTTCAGTTTCATATTGAGAGGATTTTCTCTTAAATAAAATTTCACTGCTGGAAGATATCCACATTCGATTGCGTCCCAAATCGTCTTAGTATGCCCTTTGTCAATTGGTCCATCATCTTCTATTATTTCTGGATTTGCATTCTCTGCGGTGGTCAATTCATTAGTCTAAAATTAAATTAAATATATACATATATAATTTTGCTTGAATTTATTATTAATCTTTTTTTTATTTTATCATATATAAAAAATAGTATTGAATATGAAAAACAAATTGTTTTTTGCTAAATTTTTTTGAAACATTTCAACAAAAAACTAGTATTTTGATAAAAAAAATTGAGCTATACTAAGGTGATAAGAGTTATAAGCATATCAATATTTTGACCAATTGAAAATGTATATTGGCAAATTCGTGCTTGATGGTCCAAGATGACAACTGAGATCCTATGTTAAAGAATTAAGATTTAAAACTTAATTAAATACAATTATTTTATATAATCGAACGGGCCTGAGAGGAAAGGTCGGTTTGCTTGCCAATATTTAAGTAGTTTTAAAACAATGTCTCCAGCATTTCGAGAGAAATGTCAATGGACCAACGAAATGCTTTTATATTTTTAGACTTAGTAATTTTTTTTAAGTATTATATTTTAGACGCAACCGAGGGGGGAACCGCGATTGGAATTAGGTGTACACGTCTTTGGAATTCATTAGATAATGCCCCATCATCTATTGTCTTCTACATGGAAATGAAAGTGGAAGTGGAAGTACAAGCTATTAGGTCGTGGTTCACCCCTCGGAGGCAACCATATTTTGTGTGAAAACAACAAAATCCCTTCAAATTGTAAACAAATATTTTATTTTAAGAGATACCTATTAATATGTGCATTGTGCACATAATATTTAATTTTTCACAAACCCGTTCGCTTACACCCAAAGACTTTTGCAACAAATAATAAACATTAATAACAAAATTTGACATTCTTTTAAAAAAAAATATTTTAATGTTCACTCATCAGGTTTTTTATAGGACTTAATTCCGCAACCTTTTTTTAAACAGGATCGGTTTTGTTGTGTTTAGGATATTACGAATAAAACTAAGAAAAAATCAATTTTTTAAATATTTCACCATATTAGGTTTGATAAAATATTTATTCATATTATATCTGGTAGAATTTGAAAAATAGGTACCTTCGAAAATATAAATTTGCTTCCATTTCAATTTTAGTCAGAACGACATGCATATATTTTAAGCTCAAATGTTTTTTTAAATTAAACCAAATTTTGTATTCATAATGAAAAAATTAAATAAAATAAATAAATAAACTTACTTCTGTATTTAAAATTGCAATTTCACTTTCGCTTGTTAGATCAATCTTCTTTCTCTTTTCTGGAATATCCATGATCTAAAAAAATAAATCAAAATAAATAATTTGCAATCAAAATTATTTATTAATTTTCAATAAGTAAATAAACAACTTACTTCTGTATTAGGTTGTTATTCCAAAAAAAAAAAAAAAAAAAAAAAAAAAAGAAAAAACAATATTAATCACAAAAACAAAAGATAGCACTTGGTAACTTAAACGCCAGAATAAGAAATGACGAAAATGGAGGCACTTTCTTTGTGAAGAGACCCATCTTCTAACTGCGTGCACATGCTTAAGGGGAGGAAACGCCACAAACATTCTTCCTCCCACCTCTTACTCTTTTCCTTCTCCTTCGTTTAAAAAATTAGATCTTCCTACCTGACCTCTAGCGGAACCATTATACACAACATTCAAATATTTCTTTAAATCTCTTATTATAAAATTCAAAATAATAATAGTAATATCTGCACACCATATTAGTTTCACTTATCTATTTTTATACTTAATTTAAAAATTGTTTATTGCATAGACATTAAGTATCAAAAGTAGTAATTTTTTAGCTAAGAGAAGCTAAAGCTCCCGGAAATTTCAAAATTAGAACATTTAAAAATTTTCTTTTTAGGCCTCAGGTTATCTTTAACCCTTTTAATATTTATTCACTTATGTATAGATAATAATAATATAATAAGTAAATAAAAAAATAGCTCATTAACTCAATTTTTCCCAATATATGTAAATTATATTTAAGTGTTTCTAAGCTCATTGTAAATTGAATGTAGTGCCCTTATTCTAACTGATTACAATATTTATCAATTATCTTTTTTTCATTTTTACTACCCAAAATTATCTAAATGAGTGAATTAAAATACTTGTTTGATATTTCTTCTCTAATCAAAAGATTTTTTATTATAAACTATTTAATTAGACAAAAATATACTAAAAAGGTTGTACAAGTAGGTTTCGATAAATTCTAATTTTTTACTTAAATTTTTCACTTCAATTTATATCATTATTATTATTATTATTTATATATTTAATGACCTGGGAAATGAATCCATTTGGTCAGCTCCTTTTTTTTAAGTTATAATATTTACATTTTTATATACCTACATATATACAATTGTAATAATTTATCAAAATTTAAAATTTATATAAATAATTTGAATGCTATTAATATTCATTATTAACTCTTGTATGTCGGATTCATGACAGTCAGGATTGAAATGTACGTAAGAATTAATTTTATTGATGAAGGGAATTATATCATTATGCGATATCAAATATATGTGGAAGCATTTTACAGTCTTGTAATTTAACATAAAATGTTATCAAATGAGATATTAATTTGTTTTATTTTTTCTTTTCAGGTAAGCACTCACCTATATCTCAAGATTACTTCATTATAACGAATCAAGTATGTTTTTAATATTTTATTTTCTCTTAATTTAATTTTTGCTTAAAATGTTTCAATCAATTTAGATTCAACTTCTGCTTTCGCCATTCATTTACATTCCTCTAATCATTCGGCCTCTATTAATAATCCTATTCCTATTCATTTTGAAAGAAAAGGCCTTAGGTTGGATCTTTTAGAGTCCACAGAAATTAAAAGAGCCCTTTCAAATAATAGTAACATCCTTAATAACCAATTAGAAGTTAATAAAAATACCATTATAGATTATATTTTATAATTTAAATAACCCGAAAAATATTATTTCCCATTCTCAAAATTTCTATTTTAATATTTTACTATTGTTTCTTTCAAGTTCTTAACCCCCCCCCCCCCCCCTCCCTTACCTTATTCTACTTCTTCCTTCCTTTATTTCTAAGCCCAGGGATAATTCTCCTTTATTCATTTGTCTATTAATACAATAACCAATACTGCATTCTTTCCCCCTACCATGTACGTTCTTCCCAATTGAACTTCACTTATACATTTGTTTCCAATTTTATATTTAGTTTCCTTTTGTAACTCCTGATGATGGGTTCATAACCCGAAATATATATCGAGATAAAAACTCAAAACATATATTTGTTTTATTTGTGAAACCCACCTAGAAAAATCTATTTTTGCTTATTATCTATTAAAATGTTTCACCTAGAACCGATACCAAATTCTTTAAAGATTAAAATGTTTCCTTTACATGACCTACAATTCAGCTTTGTTTGTTGTTCGAGTAAATATGCGTAAATGTCAGATTTTAGACGCCTAAATTGTTGAACTAGAATCCAGCATTTTCTGAAAAAATTCCTTTCGCAATAAATTTTTTTGCCCAAATGTACGAATCATGCCTCAACATCATCATAGCAATGTTCCTTCTCTAGTTTTAGATTTAAAAATCTGTAAAAATCGATGAAAGTAATTTGGTCGGAATACTTTTGAGGACAATTATTTAGCTATTACTGCTGCATATAATATATATATATGTTATATGTTACATTACAACAGTAGCTACTATAAAATAACTAATTTGAACATCGAATGATAAACTACAGAACTCTCGGTATCAGAGTACTACACACACTTAGCTGTATGTTGCTTTATAATTATATTTTTATAACACCTCTAATCTCTAATCCATATCCTCTCGTCAAATTTTTTTTCACCCTTTAATGTATAATTATTGATGTTCCTATTGAATTATTTCATTATCTTTTTATTTGAAATTAATTCAATTTCTCGTTATGTTTGAAATGCTAATCGCCTTTTTGAGCTATAAATTTTTGTTTAAAATTTAAATGTGTTTTACTAAAGAGAGAAAAAGGAGGAACTCTTAAAAAAAAAAAAAAAAAAAAAAAAAAAAATGAGAAATTATCCCTCGGGGGAATTAAAAAAAGTAAACTCATTAATCTATTTAAAAATGTTTTCAGAATGATATTTTATTATAAAGGATAAAAAAATGAAGAAAAAAATTAGAGACAATCCCTCATTTTTTTTCTAAAGTCCTAATTACATTTAAGAATGGATTTATTTTATTTTATTGTAATGGCATCTCTAAAACTTGAACTTGACGACAAGTTTAATTATAGCAACTTTTCATTGAATTCCCTACTCTATTTGTTCTAAAACAAGAGACAAGTGAGTTGGATTGACTAAGATAATTGACATCTTGGTTGCCCTGAGCACCATGAATGTAGGAATGAATTCCTATTATGATCGAGATAGGCCAAAATGGTAGGAAAATGGGATTAACGGTCGCTTTTTCCAAGATAAATTATTAACAATTTTGTTTTTAGGCATTAGCCGGATACTGACTGAGGATTTGCTTCGAGAGGCCAGCCACTTGAGGCAAATGCCTGGTCGGTCAGTACGTGCCTCGCCCAAGGCAAAAGTGCCCTTTGCCTCGTCTGAGGCTGCCTCGGCCCGATCCATAGGTTGTCGGTTTTTGTGAATGTTCAAAGGCGCCTCGGGTCGTTTCCTGCGTTCACTCAGGATGGTTCTGCGGCAAACGACAGAGGCAGCCTCGCTCACTCAGTATCCGGCTGTTGAAATGATACATTTTTTGATTCGATTTAAGGCACTGGCATTACTGGGGTAAACCACGCATGAGCACTTTAAATGAATCACTATTTTAAAATACGCATGCGCGGTTCTTCCCAGTAAGTAATACCTTTATTATTTTGATATAAATCTGTACAATTCAAAAAGCAAAATATAGTCTAAAAATTATTAAAAGATACAATTAACCTTTTTTTCTTCAAAATCACTTTTACATTAACTTAGATTGATGTTTTGGAGTGGCTTCAAAAGTTAGACTTCTATTTATACTGGAAATACTCATTTCAACGTCTCTTTAATCGAATAAGACTATTTTAAGACATTGATCAGTTATCACGAGTATTAAATTTGGCTCGCATGCCCTGCAAGACAAATTTATGGACTCATAGTTTGACCGTCAAAATAAAATTTTTAATACGATTTGAAAAGACTTATTTAACGATAGTACAGCCAATGAGGTGCGTAGATTTTATTTTCATCATCAATTTTATGGTCTCGAAGGTGTCTCAACTTTTTTTACTGCTTTGCATTTAAACTATCTGTGAATCATCAAACTCTATCGAGATACCAAATTTCATGTGTCTAGTTTTAATAGTTAAGAAAGTACATGTCTAATATATTTTCGTTACATCACGGATATTATTGAATTCTTAAGTGAAAGTATTCGTCTCAAATTTTAACTTGAAGTGTCACAGAAAAGAGCTGTTTTATTGAAATTCTCGGAATTTCAGCCCTTGTGATGGGTGAGTTCCCGAAAGGGTTAGGGAATCAAACTCCGCTCAACTCAGACAACAAGTCTATTCTTTCTTTTTAAATTGGGGCGTTGATGACCTTCGAAGTCAATGCGTATTAAACCCTAACCCTCTAACAAAAAGAAAAACACCGTCTACCTGTTTTCAACCCTTCATTGTATATATATGAAATGAGACTTTTGTCAGGTTCAATTGGAAAAAAAGTATCGATATTTATAGCCTATCGATATTTTTTTTCTTTTGTATAAAAAAGGAAAGTACAAAAGAAAAATAAAGAACCATGGAGAAAAAACACCTGAGTTATAATTGTTTTTTAACAATTTACTAAAAAAAAAACTCATTATTTATTATTAACTGAAGGTTTTCTACATTTTATTCGATCGCGACTCTAATGTAGGGAATTTTTGTCAAATATTGAGTGAAAATAATATTTGAACTTATATATTTCTAACTTGAAATAATGATATTAAATAATTATTAGTTTCGTATGGATCACGCAAAGCTTCTTCAATGGAATTTTTGGGCCAAAATTCTTCCTTATCTCCTCACTGATACCATCTTCCCCAGACTCTTTTGTATGTTTTTAAGTTTGCAGATGTGTCGATGAATTTCTTTCCGTAAAATCGGGTTCTGGACAGCTATTTTTATTTATAAAATTTTTTAAATCTTTTTATTTATAAGATATCAGCCCCACAATTGTGTTATCATTAGGCTATTTTTTTTTATTATTTTTTTTTTATTTAAAACATAAAACTTGTCAACAACATAACAATACGAAATTTTACATAATAATTTCAATTATCAATACTTTACTCAGTAGAGCCAGAGCTGGCGAAAATGTTTATTTGCATCATGCAGAGGACAATCTCATTAATTTCTTTTTATAAATTTATTTATTTAGAATTTGTAATTTCATTATCCTTGGTCTTTTTTCCATCAATTCGCCATTATAAATAAATTTTGAATAGTTTATTAAGGAAAACGTACCGGGTACCAATCTGGAAAATATTTTCACTTTTTCTTCTCATTTTAGTAAATATTTTTCCAAAAAATTATTTCTTTTACATTTCTTATTGTTTCTAATTACGTAATGTTTACTGTAGTTGTCACCCTCTTTATAGAAACTAAAGATTCAAAGGGATTAAACATTTCTGAGCAGTTTAAAAAAAAAGAGTCAAAAAGGTGGCTACATTATAAAAAGCTGATGTAAATGAAAATAAAATGGTATTTATTTAAAAAATATAATTTATAATTTTATCATTTTGGTCCATCTATATTAAAATTCGGAAATTAAACTTTTTTACTTATTAAAGAAAAATCAATTAGGTTGTCCTCTGTTTGGTGCAAATAAACATACATATTGTTGTGGGGTGGAATTTCGTGCTTCAAATCTCACCGCTGCACACCAGTTGTTGTGAGGTGGTTTTTGGGGTTAGGGGTTGTTTGAGTTTTAATGCTGCCACCCCGGATGGGATGAAATGATTCAATTGATTTATAAAAAATATTTGTTTATTGGTAAAAACATAATTATAGTACAACGTTATAAGCCTTTGGCTGCTTAATGATAAGTATTGTTTTACATATTCAAGATCAAGTCAAAGTACTCGTTTTCGAGTATCAAGTGAGAGTGTTCTTTCTATCAAAAACTCCCCATATTTATATTAATATTTTATTTATTTAATTTCCAAAAATATGTTCTCAAAAGGATTATAAATAAATATTATTATTAAGAATCAGGTGGAAAGCTGCTTAAAATTATAGTTGATAAATAATTGAAATGAATCCCTTTAATTTTAAATAAAGTTTAGGGAAAGCGGTGTTGGTTTATAGTGAAACATATTAAACAAAGGAATTATTATTTAACGGGTTATAGTGGTGAAACACCACTATAACCCGTTAAATAATAATTCCTTCCTTTAATTTTATCAAAATAATCCAATATTATATTATTTATATATTATTTATCTTGTTTACAAAATATTTCTAATTCGCCGTTTTTGTTTATTCAAAATTAAACTAAGAATTTATTTGATTTTCTAATTTAATATAAAATTCCTATACAGGTACATTTTTTTGTTTGATAAGGCAATTTATTTTCAACTTTTTGTCCAATTCCTTTGGTCCATTTGCATTAATTAAGATATACTTTTGAAGATAACCGTTATTAATAAACAAAAAATGAATACCCTTGATAACCCTTGCCGCAATGAGGTTGAAGATTTAAAAAAAAATGCAATTTTTTCCAAAAAATTGCAGTTTTTCCTTCATAAAATGAAAACCACTCATCCTAGAAGCTTGATTTCTATCTCATTATCTAGGAAATTCTGTTGACTTGAATATTTACTTGCACCACAATTAGATTTAATTATTAATTTCATTTGTGGTCATTGGTAAGGTTTGATTTAAAACAAATGGCTTTTAATTAATATCAAAAGGAATTCACTTGCCTTTGCATTTTTTTGTTAGTTAGATGAGCTTAATGCTTAGTCAGTCTTGACCTAAATTTCCTTTCTCTCTTAATAAAGTAATTATACATATTAAAATATTATATTATATTTATTTAAATATTATACTATATCGGATTTCACAACAATATAAGATACCAAATATGGTATATATATAAACACAGGAATTAATTAACGGATTATATTGGTGTTTCACAAAGTGGAAATAAAATTGAAAAAATTAAAAAATCTTTTAAATTATTTTGGAGATTTTTTATTTATCTCTATACATATTTCGGGCTATGAACCCTTCATCAGGAGGTTTAACAAAAAACTGATATATAAACACCTATATAAACAAAGAATTCATTTTCGCATTTAATATTTTAACTTTTCCTGTACTGCCTTTTGCGAATTTAATATTCTCCCTTCAGTAAATAAATGCCCCTTGGGAAAAATAAGAAAAAAAAATATGATGATTCGTAATAGCATAAATAATTAAAATATAATATATAAAAAATAAATTCAGATTAAATGATATAAAAAAATATATATATTATATCAACGGTCTTTTTCAAATTTTATTTCTCTCTTTTTAATTTAAATGAATTGGCATCCTAATCTCTATAAACGTCATTCGCCAACCAGAAAAGACATGGCAATTTAAATTCCCCGTCTATTATATTGTTCTTGAGAATAAAAGTAAAAAAAAAAGAAACAGCAAAAAAAAATAATAAAGTCAAGCGAATCCCTTAGGAAATCTGTCTTTATTTTTTTCCGGTTTATTTTCATTTTTTTGTGAAACCTCATCGCTTTTCATTTTATTTTTATTTATTTATTTATTTTTTGATCTGGTAAAGAATTGACAGAATTTGATTTCGTTTTGCATAATGTGACATCGCAAGCTGACAAATAAAAAAAAAAGAATCATTTCATCTTCTTTTGTTATCATTCTTGTATACAATTTTTACACTATGTTTACTCTCAGTTAATGAATAGAGAATATTGTTATGTGACCTATCAAAGGGTGTTAACAAAATCAAACATCATGAATGAATTAGTTTCTTTTTTATTAAATTTATTTAGCAAATTTTTTATCGTTTTAAATATTTCAATTATTTAAGGAGTGCGTGACTTTATACTCACCTGATAGAGTACTTAAACTGATAAGACAATCTTGGCTCAGTGACGATATTCAATAATTTTTTACTAATTTTAACTTACTAAAGATTCTTATTGCTTAGTTACCGGAATACTCATGAAAATCCGAAAAGTTGCTTCCATATTTTTGTAGTTGGATATTAAATCAAACCGATGAATAAATTGGAGGATCTCTAAATGATACATTCTATAAAAATTTTCATCTAAAACTAAACAGGGAAACAGTTTTTTGAGCTAAGTATTTCACTTAAAATTTCCCTAAGCACGTTCCATAATATAGCTCAGGTGCAGTTCGCTATTTCCCCTACTCTCACATGTGCAGAAAGGGAAAATATTTTCTCTGCGTCGTTTCTTGGATCTGGCAACATTGCATTCTTACCGACGCTAAAAGACAAAGAATAAAAAAAAAAAAAAAAAAAAAAAAAAAAACACTTCATGAAAGAGTCCAATGAAAAATTCCAGATGAGAACAGTATAGCTAGGTTGAGAGAATTAGCTAAAAATCTCAAATGCATCAGCTGTAGAATTTTTTTAGATATGGAGTGAATATAGTGCGTATATAGTGCGTATTATATATGTTGCCAAGTCGCCATCTCTCACTTGCTATGTCATGATAGAAAAAAATGAAAACCATAAAAAGTACCTAGCTTTTAATATTTTTCATACAAAACGAATACCGCTTGATACAATTATTTTAACAGGAAAATATTTGTTATATCTTCAGTTAATGATTCTTAGTTTTTCCAAATAATATCAAGAAAATTACGATTGTTATTTAATGAAACAGTCGCTTTAACATCAATCGGGGTAGGGTTCGCGTGTTAAATACGCAAATTTCAATGGTCAATATTTATAAATTTAGTGCCGCAAGGACTATTGAAAAAATTTCTCCGTATAAAAGACACTTATAAATATGTATATTCAAAGTTTTAAAAGGATTACAAGAAGATCGATTTATTAGGGAATGTACTTAAAAAAAATGTTCCTTGAGCTCATGAAATTTGATGCCTTGGGCTGCCGCCCTCCGCGCGACCCTGAGAGTGTTTTTTATTTATTTATTTATTTGTGGAGGGGGGAAGAGATTAGATTCATGTAATTTTCTTATTATAATTTTTAAATTTTTAATTATTTCATTTTTAATGTGTCTGTTTAATTAATATAAAGTTGAGGTCAAATAAATGTGGTGAGGTGAACATGTAGGTACACATTAGAATTTAATAAAAACTTTAAAAAACATATTTTTTATAATTCAAAATATCTTTTTAGATTCTACATTTTTATCCTTTTAAGATTTTTAAATATTTTTAATCTGAAATATGAAGAGTTCGAAACTTTTCTTTTGCAGAAATCCATATTACTATATATCAAAAATTTTAATAAATTCAAACAATTCATAAATTCAAAGTATTTGAGAAAGTGAATAACGAGAACTTCTCTACGTTATTTCAAATTTTTTTTTATTTTAATCTTAAATTTGATTTGAAAGTTTCTTTAACAACGAGAGCTCTATTATATTCTGTTAGAATCTATAACAAGTTGATCGAAGCGATTTGAATAAGAAACTTTCACTTTTCTTTTTTTTCTCTACTCTTTCGAGTTTTAGGAGAGTTTAATATTTAAATCAAAGTTGGCAAACTTTGTTCTAGTTAAATTTAATAAAAATATTTCACACTTACTCGTCGTTCGAGGAAATTCTTGATAGTCACGTTTCGAACGATTATCTAATAAAATGGAAGAAAAGAAGAAAATTTTATTAAATTTTATAAAGTTGAATAAATTCATTATTCATTTAAAATATCATTACTTGAATTATCATTCTGAAATTGATTCCTAGAGGAATAACAAAATATTCCTACATGTTTAGTATATTCAAAATAAAATAAAATAATTATAAAAAATAATTGTAGGAAAAGTTGGTACTTTTTCAGATAAATATCTAAATCTCTGATATTTCGATTTAATATTTTCTTAGCTTGTGTCAACAGGTCTTTTCTAGAATAATAGAAATTAATTTATTAAATTTCTTCCAGAACTTAAGTGACTTGATTTAAATTTTTCGTTAAATTGAAGGGTTGGTTTTGTCACAAATATAATAAAACAATAATTTTAATAACTATTAGAATTATTTAATTGATAACTATACAGTTTCCGGACACCACTGGTCGACCATCCTCAGTAGTTCTAAAAATTGAAATGAAACATTTATTTACATTTTTTCTTCTTATAGAGTTATATAACACAAATTTTTTTTTTTTTTTTTTACAATAATTTGAAATCATACATACATCTCGTTCAAGAACCGGAATTTGTCATTTAACATGAAACATTCATTCTTAAATCTTCAATATAGAATCAACTGATATGTGTGTGATTGTATTGAATTGTGTGATGTATCTATATTGAAGATTTAAGAATGAATGTTTCATGTGAAATGACAAATTCCGGTTCTTGAACGAGATGTATGTATGATTTCAAATTATTGTAAAAAAAAAAAATTTGTGTTATATAATTCTCTATAAGAAGAAAAAATGTAAATAAATGTTTCATTTCAATTTTTGGAACTACTGAGGATGGTCGTAATTGGTGTCCGAAACTGTATAGTTATCAATTAAATAATTCTAATAATTCAATAAAATTATTGTTTTTATTTATTAAAACCAACCCTTCAATTTAACGAAAAATAGAAATTAATCTCTACTTGTCTGAAGCAGGTTTTGGACTTGTAATGACATCCTTGCAATGCTTTAAAGAAAGAGATCATCATTCTATCTGCGCCCTTTTTAGTCATTTTCCTCGATTGGATTCTAACATAACGAAAGAATCGCTCACCCTCACGCCTCACATTTATTAAATAGGTAACAAAAAAAAGGTGAAAACTTTACTAGAGACGCCTTTATAAGTAATTAATAATAAGCATAAACTTTTTGGAGCTAGTTTTAAGGAATTTGGTGTTGGTACTAGTGAAACATTTTTTTAAAGTATTGGATAAAAAATACTTGGTAAGTTTCACATTAAGATATAAAAAATTAAAAGAATTTATTTTTGGAGAATCTTTAATCTCGATATATATATTTCGGGTGACTAACCAAAAGATGGGTTAGTCACGAAAATATATATATCGAGATTAAAATTCTCCAAAAATAAATTCGTTTTTATTTTATATCTTATTATTGAAACCTACTGAAAAGTATTTTTATCAATAAATTTTTTGGAGGTTAGTGGACCTCCGAGAGTTTAAGGGACTAAGGAAATACTCCTATGCCCATATTGCTTTTTTTATCAGAATATCTCTAATAAATTTTTATTGAACGTTTATTTATACCCTGTAAAATTTTGATGTTTACCTCAACATTTCGGGGAGTTCTAACACTCTAACCCCCCCCCCCCCCTGGCTATAGGCTTGCCTCGATATGATTTTCAAGACGATAGATAGCTGAAGTTTTGAATTTTTTATCTATGAGATATATTTTGAACTATCGATACCATAACATCTCCAAAGAAACTAATTACTTTTTAATCTCATTTTTTTACCTGTGAGAACCATCTAACCTTTATTTTACAGCTTGAATTAGTAAATATTATAATTTATGATTTACTTTAATTAAAAAAAATAAAAAAAAAAAAAAAATGAAAATCAAATTTAGAATTGAGAGATTTTAAAAATTTTCGGATTTTCTCTAATAATATATATATAGATTATGAATTGCTTTAATTTAATACTCCTCTTATTCTATAGGAAGTAAAAATCACTTAAGTTTCTTTTGAAATTAATCTCAGTTAAAAGCTTTCTAGCAGAATATTGGATTGGCCAGCTAAAGTTGTACCGGCAACAAAGGAGGCACGCCTAGGGCCCTTAGCGCCCTTGGCAAGGAGCTATATATCGCCCTCCCTATACTAAAAAATAAATCATTTGTTTTTCCATTGCGATTCTCCAGAAAGCAGTATTTAGATTTTTAAAGTGGTTTAATAAAATGTAACTAAAGGGGCGGCGAAAATACCTTCTAAATTTAAGAGATAATAAAAAATAACACACATAAATTCCTGTGAATCAATTGTAATAGACTAATGAAGCGGGGAAAGCCCAGGAAATTATAGTCTCATTATAAATAAATTAAAAAATTTATTTTTCCTGCAGAAGACACACTCTTTTATTGTCTCCTTTAAAAAATAAATAAATACTTCACTTATTCTATATAATTCAAAGTGCATTGTACATGTACACTATATTATTTTCACTAATCTCGCTATAATTAATCCAACAAATTAAATAATAAGTAGTAAATTTAAAAGTTAATATATATATGTATATATAGGGGTGCCCACAGAGTGAGGTTTTATACGCGTTATTAAAATTTCTGGGGTCTGGGGTGAGGGATTGAAAATTGTTGGAAAATTAGCATTATATGCTAAAAATAGAAACTGTCAGTTCAACAAAAAGTAATAAAAACCTTATATAAATTTTTAGAAGTGAATAAAATATACTGTACAACTAGTAGACGTAAAGTTGTAATAACAGTTAGGGAAATACAGTAATACCTATTCCTCGGTAAGAAGTTTTAGAGTAGGCTTACTGTTATTCCACTATTTGTAAGGAGGGGGGGAGTCATGAAACTAAGCGGGATGGGAACTCCTGATATATAACGTGCAGAGAAATTATTAAAAAAAAAACATGTTTTAAGACCTAGATTATCAATACAAATCTGTTTTACCGAATCTCAGCTCATTAACTACAACCATTCGAGAACGGATTAATAATTATTCCCAGTGACGAAACCTAAGATACTTGATAAGTACATGTATAACAATTTTAAAAAACAATGTTAAAACCGTTTTTGATCAAATTGCAAAAAAACCGAAGAAAAATCTTTCAACTAATAGGATAATTCCGGTTGTTTATTTTCAAGCAAAATTTTGCTGTACTACTTCTAGCAGCATTAAAGTACTTAATCTAGACTGTGGTGGAAGTGAACACGTGATGGCGGTGCAGATCAGTCTCCCAGGACTGAGCTTCTACATCATTAACGCGCTTACTTCCAACACGGGGACTCATTCGAGAAGCACGCGAAATTAAAGTTCATAGAAAGTCTGCTCAGAAAAATAGGCACAAATAAAAAGTGCTTATCTGCGCAGACTTCAACGCCAAGTCAAGTTACTGGCACTCACCAATAACTGACAACCACGGCGAATTAATAGAAAATTTCATCGACATGCACGACATGATAGTTCTGAATAAACCAGGTTTCCCACACCCACCTTCAGCTCCAGTTAGGGTTCATCTTATATAGACGCCACAATCTGCACCCAAAATTTCGGAACTTTCATCAAAAATTGGAAGGAGTCCTAGATGATACCAACAATCTCAGATCACAACAGTATAAGCTTTGAGATCGAGACGATGCATTAACCACAACAAATATTTCGGAACAAAACACCTTGGATAGATTTAACCTAAAAACTGCCAACTGGGACTTGTTCCAGAGTGGGTGAGTACTTCAACCCACGAGGCACTTGAAAGACTAAAAAATAATACGGCCCAGACACCGCCGCGATAAATTTAAATTCGAAAATAAACGAAATTTGTGAATTTTCAATTAAAAAACGCAAAAATTTCCGCGCATGGGTTCCCTGGTGGACCGAGGAATTAACTTTCATGCGTAATCGAGTCAACCCTTTTTAACTAAAAACGTTAGGAACTTTCGAAAACGTAATGGCCCTGCCCTACATTAAACCGTATGGTAGAGGATTATAAAATTCTTCGAAACAAATACGGGATTGATAAAAAAGT
>JALMQS010000028.1:724794-779797 GCA_024734495.1 Forficula auricularia
CCTCAAGTATTTGATGAGAATCAATCGCTATTTTTGGTTTAAAGTCGGTTCCTCTATGTCTTCTGCAAAGGTAAGGGATAAGAAAACAACGCAGTTGCTATGGTTACTTATAAAATTTCCTCCCAAATTTTTAGCATTTCACAGAGAGAAGCCTATCCATTCTTATTTAAGCAAGGCTAAATGAGCTATATTAAAAGGTTCAAATGAATAAATTTTAAAGAATTAAAAAAATTAAAAAAGTACTCTCTTACTCTAGAGTAAAGTACTTTAAAATATAATTTTACTAAAAACTTTATTTATCCTTTTTTGTGGTCCCCAAGGTACTTAATTAGGATATTAAATTTCATCAAAATTGGTTAAGTCATTTTCAAGATATTTAGAAAAAACTAAAAAAGTACTGAAATAAAGTACTAATGTTTGTGGGTCGATATGTACCAAAATCTAATCAGCGCTTCATTTTGTTCAAAGAATGCTAGGTTTTCAATTTCATTTCAATCGGTGCAACGGTGTGGAAAAAATCGTGGGCCAAAAAAACGATAACATACATCCATCCATACATACATACATACATCCGCACGCACTAAATGAAAAAATGGCACTTTTTGGCCTCTCGACGAGACCCCATGTAATTTTTGGCAAAACCGTCACGTGCTAAAATTCAACCTAATTGAATACTACAATTTGTGACTTTAATTTAGTCCATGGGTTCCGTAGTCTTTACCTGAGGACCCTTTGAAGCCACGCTTGCCCCGAGAGCGATTGCAATACTTTACCCATGCTTTGCATTGGATAAAGTAAAAAAATTAATAGAAATGTTTATTTGGAAATTCCATTTAAAATTATTTATCGAAATTCAAGGAAATTGATAAAAAGCAGGCTGGTCTCTTTCCTTTCATTCAATGGTCATTTTATTAAAAGCAGGCAGAGGGAGAAGAGCTTCTTACCAGCCACCCAGTCAAAGGTAAGACAAACCTCATATCGGTACTTTCTAGTATCCTAAAACATACTTTCTCTTGTCCTAACTGCTTATTCAATTAATTGATTACATATTATAATTAATATTACCTATACTATACAGGGTGGTCTAAAAATTCATTTACCTACTATAAAAATATGAATAAACAGGGTGGTGCAAACTTCATTTGCTTTAAAAATATGAATATAAAGGATAGTCAAAAATTCATTCACTATAAAAAAATGAATCTACAGAGTGGTCCAAACTTAATTTACTATAAAAATATGAACATGCAGGGTGTTCTAAAAATTCATTTTCTATAAAAATATGATTATAAAGGGTAGTCAAAAATTCATTTACTAGGCACCCGCCATATTGTTATTGCTAACCATGCATGTAAACGCAAAAGGAAAGAGACTCAGGTGCAGTTTTTTACTCGAATTGGAGTTTAAGATAAAAAGAGAGAATTCCAAAAAAATTCATTTCTATCATATTTATCAAACCTTATCAATTAACGATTCGTTTTTTGAAAATTTATTCTATGTAAATGTTGAACAAGAGATATTTTTATGAAAAAATAATTAATGATCTTGTTTCGTATCTTCAAATGTTCATAAATTTTGCTGTCCTAAAATTATGACTTTATTTTAAATAATATAACGTTGATAAATGAGTTATTTATTGTGAAATCAGGGGAATGGAACACATGTAAATGTCAACATTATCATCATAATTTGGCTGTTGAATAGGTTGTTGGATGGTCGCTGGACTGAACAAGTGATTCATCAAAATCCTGAGTCCACCTAGATATGGAGGCTGGTTTTTAGATTACGTGGAGGAAGGAAAAATATTTTCGATTAAAATCGAAAAATCCAATTTATAAAAGGGAGAAAACGTGAGAGCAAAAGGAAAATTACCTAGTACGCTTGGGCAGCCCAAGTATTGAATCACAATTTTCAATTTTTCGGAGGATTATTTGTATAAAAGAGTATGTTTATTTTTAAAATATTTTCTTGCCGAAAGTAGTTGATTTTCGAAATCGAGGGCTTCTTCTGCTTGATACGAATAAACATTACCTATATATAATTGAATATATTTATTAACATATAATAATAGAAACAATAGATGATTCATAGGCTTGATCTTCATATTCAGTCTTTCTTATAAATATTATATAAGGTTGGCAACTAAGTAATTGCGGAAACTAAGTAATTGCGGATTTCACTCATAGATGGCTTCAGTTGAATTTTTAGGTTTGCTGGCGTAGTCCAAATGTAAAACACATTTTGTTATTTGATAGTTGGCAATTCAGCTGTCAATCAGTAAAAAAAGTTTTTTGATCGGTTGCGTAGTTTCAAAATTGGTTTGCCAAATTTCATTCTGGTGATTTTTCACTCAAAGATGAAAAACGCTCTGGTCGTCCAGTTGAAGTTGATGACGACCTAATCAAAGCAATAATCGATTCGGATCGTCACAGTACAACACGTGAGATTGCAGAGTAGCTTCATGTATCACATACATGCATTGAAAATCACTTAAAACAGCTTGGCTATGTTCAAAAACTCGATACATGGGTTCCTCACGAACTGAAAGAAACGCATTTAACGCAACGCATTAACATCTGCGATTTGCTAAAGAAACGTAATGAAAATGATCCATTTTTAAAACGACTGATAACTGGCGATGAAAAATGGGTTGTTTACAACAATATCAAGCGGAAAAGATCGTGGAGCAGGCCAGGTGAACCAGCTCAAACAACATCAAAAGCTGGTATTCATCAAAAGAAGGTTTTGTTATCAGTTTGGTGGGATTACAAAGGAATTGTCTACTTTGAACTCTTACCACCCAACCGAACGATCAATTCTGTTGTCTACATTGAACAACTAACGAAATTAAACAATGCAGTTGAAGAAAAGCGGGCCGAATTGACAAATCGAAAAGGTGTTGTATTCCATCATGACAATGCAAGGCCACACACATCTTTGGTCACTCGGCAAAAATTATTGGAGCTTGGTTGGGATGTTTTGCCACATCCACCATATAGTCCTGACCTTGCACCATCTGATTACTTTTTATTTCGATCTTTACAAAACTCCTTGAATGGTAAAAATTTCAATAATGATGATGATGTCAAATTGTACCTGATTCAGTTTTTTGCTAATAAAAATCAGAAGTTTTATGAACGTGGGATTATGATGCTGCCTGAAAGATGACAAAAGGTCATTGATCAAAATGGGTAATACATTACAGAATAAAGTTATTTAGTTCCATGAAAGAATTGTCTTTGATTTTCTAAACAAAATCCGCAATTACTTAGTTGCCAATCCATTTATTATAATTATATGTTTATTTCTATCAAGAGGAAACTTTCATTGTTATCATTGGAATTATTTAAGTTTAAAAATTTCTCAAACGTGAAGAAACATAATTTTTAAGTATTTTTTCAAGGTTCCGTTCATAAGTAAAATGAAACCTTATTAGTGTCCATAAAATCTCTCTCTGTCCAACTGTCAGAACATTGTAGCTAGTAAACTATATAAAATACAAACTTAAAATTTACAAATTATATGTATTTACCTAAATGATTATTTTGGGAATGGGCAAATTTTCAGGATCGAAAATAAAAAAAATATTTATTTAACATGGAGTATCTCTGAAATGAATTTAAAAAAATTATTCGTCTTAAAATGTGACTGGGATAGAGCCCCATAGCTGTTATTTAGGTAATTTTTGACTCTGACGTTTTTTAGAAGTGGCTGGTCTTAAAATCAGTGGCGTATCCAGAAAATTTTCGTTGGGGTGGGGGGGGGGGTCAATCCACAAAGCAAAATATTTAGTGGGAATTTTTTTGTTATTATTAAAACAAATAGTTACTTAAAAAAATTTAAAAAGAACATAATTCTTGATTAAACATTAGAAATATATTTAATTACGGTTAGTTTACCATAAGAAACGGTTTGTCTTTGCCGATACTTATCCCTGAGCCCTGTTCTTGGGAGGGGTTCTGCCCCCCCTCCCTCCCCCTCCCCCGTGGCTACGCCTCTGATTAAAATAATGATGAAAATTCTCTCATTCTCTCCTTATCAAAGACAAATAAATTTGATACCTCTAGTATTTAGAAGATAATTATAAGATACCAAACTCTCGATATGCGTGTCCGGCTCGCACTTAGCAGGCTTTTTTTTCAACCGGGTTCCGATATTCACGATATTTCACAAAAATAACAGAAGATGCTAGAAAGTTCTTTCTTTTGTCAAAATATTTGTAATTTCAAATCCAAGAGTTTGCCAAATCTTCAAAATTTGCATTAATTATTGAATCTCAAAAAAGTTTTCACTTTTTTCTGCAATTTGTATTTCTATATTCATATATAAAATCGTGGTCTAAAATTTAACGTATTGCATGAATAACCTTTCTCAAGTAACAATGTGATTATTAGGAACATGGAGTTTTTAGCTCTTTTCTTTTGACTGATATATTATAGTTAAATTGATAATATTCTAATAAAAGATGTTAATGTAAAAGTAAAATATAGAATTAAAATTACTTACAAATTCTGAGCCTCGACTAGGGTTTGGAAAGAAGACAAATGGGACACAGGCACAAATGTCCGATCCCTTTGTTCCCAGTCACGTACTTACTGGCCAGAAGCGAGCCACAGGGAATATTGTAATTGCACCCCTTTCTGTATATATGAAACATATATATTCCAATAATCAAATTATGACCAGAAGTTTGGACTACAAGAGAACATTAAAGATTGGACTGTTAATAAATTCATTCGTGTGTGAATAAATATCACGATTCAATGAAATCGTAATGAAGATAAAATAATACATTTTGCACAAAATATATAGAAAAAGTAGAAAGCACAAAACAATAAACCATTCCATCATGATTGTTATCTTTGCAATATTCTCTCTCTTTTTCTCGTTATTAATCTCTCTCTATAGATATATAAATATATTTAAAATAATTTATCTCATCAAAAACAATAAAGGGAAAAAATAATGGATTTCATTCGCAGAGTTTGTTTATTGATTTGAACGGAGAACGCCATTTGCTATAGGTTTATTGCACAATGTTATACGCATTATACTTAATTTGAATAATGCTGCCTTAAGGGACAAAAATATATCGTACTCTCATTTTTTATTTATTTATTTATTTTTATTTATTTATTTATTTTTATTTATTTATTTATTTATCATCATTCATCCAGTCTCATTAACAATTTAAACAAATAACAATAATTAAACAAAAATTAAATTTTCAATTAATATACATGTTAAGAATTAACAATATTTCATATAGGTATGTGTAAGTATTCTAACAATGATTAACAATATTGAGTGGATATTGATGAGGCAGTCCAAAAAAAGAAGATAATTTATACTATCTTTTTATTCATAAACAGATGTTTCGGAGGCTATTCCCTCCTTTTTCAAGGTTTTGAAAAGTCAGGAAATCCAATGCGACATTCCCCTTTGTCTCCTCTTTCAGTGGAAGTAACAATAATATATTATATTTCACTCTCAGCAGAATTATAATGTAGGATTTCCTTCACTGACTTTTCAAAACCCTGAAGAAGGAGGGAATAGCCTCCGAAACGTCGGTTTATGAATAAAAAGATAATATAAATTATCTTTTTTTGGACTCCTTCATCAATATCCACTCAATTTCACTTATCAGTCCGTCTCCAAAAATTACTCCAATCTTATTAACAATATTTCATATAATTATAAATAATCATATATATATATATATAACACAAATAATAATAAAATTCAACCCTCTATAAGAATACTTTTGAGTCGAGGGCTATATTTAGTAAAAAAATTTAAAAATAAACAGAGAAACCAGAAAAACATAATGTAAATCAAGTTAAAAATGAAAAATCAAAAGGAATTTTTTTTCCTTTAAAAATTATAGAAATTACAAAATTCAGAGATCAAAAACAATAATAAAAGCAAAATAAAAAGAAATGAAAACTTCTCACGAAATCACAATTTAAGAAAGTCAGAATCAATTAAATATTTTATACTCAAATTATTATCCTCAATTAGAAACAAATCGATCAAACATATTCATCGATTTATTCCTTATTCTTCTTCAATATCAGTGATTTCCAACTGGAGTTACGCGCATCCCAGGAATTTGTCGATTTTATATATTAAGAGTTCCACACTATAAATGTAAGTATGTAAAGTAATCTATGCCAGCAAGTAAGGATTCTCCATGATTTAGTTAAACATTTCTAGGATTCATTGAAACAAAATAAATTGAAAAACACTGTTCCTGTAACTCCCTTCCAGGTCCAAATCCTATATCATCTTCGATGAACTGACTGTACAAGTACCTTCCGAATATTGCATAAAAGATTCGAGAGTCAATTCTGACGAATAAGTACTACATCTTCTTGTTGGTGTTCCTTATCAATGTAGAAAAATTAAACGGGACCAAAGTAGATTCTCCCGTTGTGTTTAAACGTAGATCTACATATACCATAGATTAGCTGTTGCTGTATGGCGACATCAAAAAGTGTCCAGCTTAAAATCTCAATTAACCCTAGATTATCTCTCGCATTGCACATGTCCCTCCCCTGCTATCGCTAATACAAACCCATCCTAAAGAAGAAGTTCTAGACTTAAATATCTTTTGGAATTTCTTTCAAGCATTATATATAAATTGAATGTAATGGACGGTAGTCCAGGGGTAGTGAGGAAAGAAAAAATTATCACATATCAAATAAGATGTAATTTATTGGAATCCTTCCTCCTTTCCTTTCAAACCGACGTTTCGGACGATTCTTCCCTCCTACTTCAGGGTTTCAAGGGGTCAATGTATGAAACAAATAAAATGTTTCCTTCTCCTCTCCACAGCAGTGTTCAAAACTTTCTTCTTCTTTAGCAAAGGCATAGAAAAACCTTTTTCCTGGGCTGCCTTCCATTACATTTAATTACAAGTTCTACCAGTCCATCTCTCTCCAGAGAAAATTTCGGTGCAAAAAAATTATATATAAACCTTTGCATGTTGAAAGAATCCGAACCGATTTGGTCTCGCAAATTAGTAACCATTAACCACTCTTAGTTCTTAGATAGATGACCTTCTAAAACACAGAACTGTTCGTATATTTATTAGTAGTATTTTTTAGAGAAGAAGTTAAAGAACAACCCTTTCCCTTAGTATATAATGATCCTCCCCCCCCCCCAAAAAAAAAAAAATATTGAATACTATATAATACATTTGATCTCTTTTATTAAATTAAAATTTAAAAACTCAATTAATTTTTATTTCTGAAAAAGATCTAAATGGTCTAGACACACGGTAGTAGGTAAGTTCGGAAAAATGGGCGACACACCTACCATATATGTATATTTACACGAATATTTCTAACTAGTTTCGACTGCGGGGTGCGGGTCCCCCCCATAACTCAAAAACTATTAGACCTAAATACTTGAAATTTTACATGTCTAATAAGGCCCATTGGAACACCTAGAATCTCAAATTTAATGAATAAACCTATTATAATTATTGAGTTATTAAGGTCTGAAAAGTGCCATTTTTAACACTCACTGACTGACATATCAAAAACCTAAGGTACTTCTGCTGATCCTAGAATGCTGAAATTTGTCATACTGGTAGAGTTTGGGCTACAATTAAAGGAAAATATCGAAAAAGTGAAACTTTCCATTATTTAGAACCTAAAATGAAGGAGTGAAATTTATTATAGGCTTAATTAACATATAGTGAAAATACAATCAAGCTAGAATGCTGAAATTTATCATACTGGTACAGCTTGACACACTAATAAAGGAGGAAATTGAAAAACCGAAACTTTCCCTCTTTGGGACCTGAAATGAAGGGGTGAAATTTATGAAAAAGCGACCAAATTTTTAACAGATATTTTTATGAGAAATATTTAATAATTATTAATATAAATATTTAAATGTAATTATTTAGATAAATTAAAGGATACAGCTTTTAAAAAATTAATGATATCTAACCAAAAACATAAATGTGAAAAAGGGGCTAAGTTCGGTACAATCGGCTTCTCCGACAAAAGAGTTGAAATCTAAATGGGTACCAAGTTCTATAATAGTTGCTTAAATCATAGCTATAGGGATGTACAACGTTCTTCAATTGATTTAAAAGAAAATTTGTTTCGTTCTTTGATAGTAACTTTATAACTTGGCAAGTTTTATATCCAGAAATTGTTTATAGTATAAAATAGCTAACAACTATCAAAGCTAAATTCTAAGCTTATTTTAAATAATATCATCACATTAAACGTAATTTGTTAACTATTATAACGTGCAGAGTTATAAATTTAATAACAAAGAACGAAACAAATTTTCTTTTAAATCAATTGAAGAACGTTGTACATCCCTATAGCTATGTTTTAAGCAACTGCTATGAAACTTGGTACCCGTTTAGATCTCAACTCTTTTTTCGGCGAAGCCGTCTGTACCGACCTTGGCCCCTTTTTCACATTTATACTTTTGGTCAGATGTTAGATTTGCAAATTCAGATTTCATAATATTTATATATATATATAATATATGAGACTATGTGTTTGTGTGTGTAAATCAATGACGATGTTATTTATTGGAAATTTTTCAACATATAGGTTTACCATTGGTTTAGTTTAATTTTCATTTATTATTAGTCCCCGGAGGTATACGCATATACTAAATTGCCAAGTTAAACTCAATCATTAATTAACCTGCATTATCTGCTAAACCCTTTAAATTGCTTTTAGCTTCGAAATAAAAATTATACTCCCTTGCTCTTCCACCAATCCTTGAGATATTCCCTCAAAGCATTAGAGCTGATATCCCTTCTATTGGACTCTTAGAGTACTTCCCCTTAAGACAGTGTTTCCCAATCCGGATGTCGCGACACACTAACTTATCACTTAGAGAATTAAAGTTTGCCGTGAAATATTTTATTAAAAAGCATAATATTTAAATATATAATATACTAGTATATTGTATGAGTAACAAAAATAACTGAATATATTATTATTACTAAGTACATTAGCCGGGCGGATCTAAATTAGTAATGGACTTAGGTATCTAAAAATAGTCAAATATTATATTTAAACATTAAAATTATGTGTAGAATATTATTATGACCTAGGTGTGTTTCTAAGTTCAACGAAAAAAATAACAAAATAATATTATAATACTATATAAGTATAACAAAAAAATATAAAAAGTATATTATAAAAAAATTTTAATTGAAAGTAATGGAAGGCACCCCAGTGGTAGTGAGGAAAGAAAAAAATTAACACGTATCCAAATATGGTGTAATTTATTGTATTCCTTTCAAACCGACGTTTCGGAAGATCCTTCCCTCCTTCTTCAGGGTTTCAAGGGGTCAATGAAGGAAACAAATAAAATGCTTCCTTCCTCTCTCCACAGCAGTATTTAAAACTTAAAATTAACACATACCCAAATAAGGTGTAATTTATTGAATTCCTTCCTCCTTTTCTTTTAAAAAATTATAAAAAATGTTTCAAAAGCGGAGAAAATAATTTTCAAAATGATTTATTTTGTCTCTTTTTGAATTGTTACTCATGATAAGGAAAAAAATAAAATTTTGTAGAAATATTGTTCTGGTGGTAAAATGTTTTTATTTCCAAAACAAAGAACTGATTAGGTTCTGAGCATTCAAGGTTCAGAACTTGCGTTGAAAAATGTAGAAAATCAGAAGAAATAGGCTATTATATGATAGTATATTGGTGTAGCTAATAATCTTGGGTTTCTTGCCTTCAAAACTAACTAATATTTTTTTTTAAATTAGTAAACAAATAAATATTTCTAAGGGAAGCTTTTAAACACTAATAGCAATCAAGTTGAAACCAGACCTAAAATATTGTATTAATATTAGGCTTTACTTTTGTTACCAAGTTTTATAGCTCAAACCATACACCAACGAATAAAAATTGTAATTTCTTCAAAATTTGCTGAGAGCCTACCGAGTCTTGGAAATTTTTTATAATATAATTTTTTTATTTTCTCTTTTCATATATATCATTTTAAATAAATGCTAAACTAAAACAAAATGCCAAAATATATTATAATTTCAAAAGTTCACATCGTGTCAGGAAAACTAATTTGATTTTAAAATATGTCGCTATCCAAAAAAAGTAGAAAAACAAACACTGCCTAAAGGTGTTTTGTTCATGTTATTTTACCCTGAATAAATTTAGGTTCTCATTGATAAAAACATTTAGAATTTGTTTTTAATTAGTTAAGCTTGAATTATAATTAATGATTTAATGTATGTAGGTCGTACGAAGGCGGGCAGAGCTAGTACACCAATTCAATTAAAGAAGTTTTTCTTTTTTTTGTTCACTGTTTCAAGATAATTAATTATCTATGTATTATTTGAAATGAGTTTTACTGATCAATATTCACGCAAGGAAAAACGAACAACAATTTTTTATAAAGAGGAATCAATGAGGTTGTACGTACAATGCTTGATGCAAATAAAGATATACATATATATAAATAAATACAAATCTGTTACAAAAGACAATCTTCAAACGTTTATAATATACCAGGTGAATAGTTCTGGAATGCGGATTTTTTTTCTAAAAAAACATGTTAAATTCGAAAGAATCATACGAGCGCTGCTCAGCAAGTGCGTGACCCATCGATTCAAACAAGTGGTAATCGGAAGGAGCAAAGTCTGCTAAGTAAGCTGCATAGGGTAGAACTTCCCAGTTGATGGCTTCCAACATCTCGCGAACCGCTTTTCCGTATGATGGAGCATTATCATGGAGAAAAATGACATAAGGATGTTGTCTTTTTTAATATTTTGATCGTTTTTTGAGCAGCAAACTGTTCAAATCGATCAATTGTTGTTGGTAGCGTTTGGTATTAACCATTTCAATCGTTTTTGTTTCTTCTGCATCTTCTTACCTTTTTGGCGGTTTTCCGTGTTCCTTGTCTGCAACATAAAAATCACCATTTTTGAAACGCCAAAACCATCTTTCATACGTATCTTGCGATGGAGCATGTTCACCATAAGCTTCTTGAAGCATTTTTATGATTCAGCAGCAGTTCTCTTCGAATGAAAACAAAAAATTAATGCTGTCGGCGAATGCTCTTTATTTGGCAAAATTTCGACATATTAAACACAGCAAAATAATACTATGCAAACACTTTTTCAATTTATCCCTTATGCGCGTTTGAGACTTGTTGATGGCGCAACAAAGTGCTATCTATGTCAAGTCTTTATGCTACACACTGAATTGGTCCGTCACCTGTTTCTCAAATCCGCATTCCATACTTGTACACCTAGATACTCCAATCTTTTCGGGAGGATTTCTACCTTTGTCAATGAAATTTAATTAGATTAAAAAATAAACTGCAACGGATCGTTGCTAAACTTTATCCAAATTCATTTGAAATATTAGTATGTTCTAGAGTAAAGTACTTTAAAATATAATTTTACTAAAAACTTTATTTAACCTTTTTTGTGGGTCCAAAGGTACTTAATTAGGATATTAAATTTCATCAAAATTGGTTAAGTCATTTTCAAGATATTTAGAAAAAACTAAAAAAGTACTGAAATAAAGTACTAATGTTTGTGGACCGATATGTACCAAAAACTAATCAGCGCTTCATTTCGTTAAAATACTGGTAGGTTTTCAATTTCAATTCATTCGGTGCAACGGTGTGGAAAAATTCGTGGACGAAAAAAACGATAACACACATACATCCATCCGCACGCACTTCCAAAAAAAATGGCACTTTTTGGCCTCTCGGCGAGATCCCAGGTAATTTTTGGCAAAACCGTCACGTGCTAAAATTCAATCTCATTGAATACTTCAATTTGTGACCTTAATTGAGTCCATGGGTTCCGTAGTCTTTACCTGAGGACACTTTGAAGTTGCGCTTGCCGCGAGAGCGATTCCAATACTTTACCCATGCTTTGCATTGGATAAAGTAAAAAAATATTCATAATTAAGGTAATTAAGTAAAAAAGAAATAAAAAGTTGCTTAATGAATTAATATAAAACACAACTAAACAAAATAATATTTTGAAAAATATTTTTCAGTTTCAAATTTATAAATAAACTACAACGGATCGTTTATCCAAAATCATTTGAAACTTTAATATGTTTATTCCTTTATTAGTAATCAGATATCATTGGCTATTTGAAGTCCATGTCCACGGGGATCCTTTGAAGTCGCGCTTGGTGCGAGACCGATTAGACCAACCTATTACATTGAATAAAGTAAAAAGCAAAATCACATTAATAAAATGAAACTGAGGCAGCAAATCGGGAAAATTCGAATGTTTATATGGTAAACTCTACCTTTTTTTTTATTCTCTTCCTATTTAAAAGCTTATGTAAAAATAATCCTTTCATATATAACGAGTACTTGATGGCTTACATATAAGCTTTGGAGAGCATTCCATCAACGACAGGACTCGCCTAGCTCTTACGCAGCTTTCATTCTGCCGCGCGAAATTTGTTGCCTAAATACAGGCGCACCAACGTTATAAATTCAGTTCAAATTCGGACTATAAATATTTAAAGGATTTTAATTAGTACAGTTATTTATTTATATTTTATAATTCAATATTTTTCTTATACGTGCAAAAAAAATTTGAATTTGTAAAAATCTCTAAATGAAAAAATAATTCAAATTCAAGTTCGATTTCGGACATGAGCATGATATATTTTACATATATATATTTACATTTATATGACATAACATATTTTGTCACTAGTGATTTTAAAAGATAAAAGAATTGACTATTGGCTGATAAAATAAAATGAAAATGTATTTATTTTTTTTTACGGTGTCCAATGGGTGAAGTTCTCCAGGCGGCGGAATATTTTATCAAGTAACTAAAAACTTAATTAAGTAGAAGCCCTTCAGGAAAAGCATTGAACCGAAACCCTTTAGGCTTAGTATTAAAAACAGAAACCCTTCAGGGTATCATATATCGTATAAACTTTATTTTTTCAACAAATTACAGAAGCTAATGCATGTTTTTTTCGCCGATTTAATGTAATCTATATTTTATTTTGAAAATTGAGATTATTTTAAATTTCTAAGACAACAAGACAATTCTAAAGATGTGGTTGGTTCTATGTTGAAAAACAAGAACAATAACCACAGCTAAATCCTCTCTTGTGTCCTTTTAAAGGATCTTTTTGCTGACTTACGCCCCGGGGACCAACCATATTTATTCTCGACGCTTGTTTCAAAAAGATTTTTACAAAACCACACTATATAAATTGAGTAGAATGAAATTCTGCTTGACATTCGGAAGCATTAATGCAGGAGCAACTGAACAAGACCAAGACAAAGACAAAAACACTGTATTAATTATATTCATGTTTTTACTACTCCCTCCAACTGCCTTAATGTTACAAAGTGCACGGCAATTAGAACTCGGATACTAAGCAACATGTAGTACTGCTGGTTTTTAGATGGGTGATCGTCCAAGATATTAGATGCTGTGAGCATATTTATAGCTATTTCATAATATATATAGAGAAATTAATTAGGCCTAACAGAAATACTAGTAGTTAAGACTAGTGTTGACAATCCGAAACCAGGTTTTAAGTTTATCTGTTTCGGATTATCTGAATTTTTTTATAAAACCGGAAATTCGGATACCCAGACTTATTCAGTCACTCTTATTAGTTTTTGTATTAAAGTGTACGCAAAATTTGAAAATTCAGTAACTTAGAGACATTTTGAAAATATAATTAATATTATAGAAGAATTTTCTTTTGGAGACGGACTGGTAGAATACAATGGAGAATTGATGAAATGGCAGCCCAAGAATAATTAAAAATAAAATTCCGAATAAAATAATTTATTGGAAGGTTATTTCTAGCCTCTTAAAAACTGACGTTTTGGAAGATCTTCCTCCCTTCTTCCCTTCTTCAGGCTCTAAAAATGATTATAATATAATGAGATAAAAGCCATTAATTAGTCTGTAAAAAATTTCTATTGATGAATCTAGCAAGAAATTTAAATACCTTAATTTAATCTGGTTACATATGTTTGAATGTATAATATTGTAAATGGAGTATTTTTATTGATGATACCCAATCCTAATTTATAATAATTTTTAGACCCTGAAGTAGGGAAGATCCTCCGAACGTCAGTTTTTAAGAGGTTGAAAATAACGTTCCAATAAATTATTTTATTTTGAATTTTATTTTTCATTATCCTTGGATTGCCTTTGCATCAATTCCCCATAATTAATATCCATCAAAATATTATTTTTTGATAGACCCAAATGTTGTGATATTGATCAATTTATTTAAAACCGGATAATAGATTATTCGGATACCCGGTTACTCGAATCGGATTTCCATCTCTACTAATCAAGAGAGCGATTTAATCCGAAACTGACTTTTTAAGAAAAGTATAATCGGTTTCACATTTATCCGATTTTTGCCAACACTAGCTGTGATGCTCTATTTTTCATGTAAACGCAATGACTATACCCCTTATATAAATATAGCAGTAGAGATTAATCTAGTATAAAACGCTTCTTCTTTAAGTGTCATATCAGGTCCCCCTTACGTTTTGGCTCCTCTTCACATATACCTGTGCTCTGTGTGTTTAGCTGTTTTTACACAGATATACGGGACCTACTTTTTAATGCCGCCGCCGGTTCCGAACGGCTAGTTTGGAGAGGTTACTAAGCAATTATACTCTTGGTAAGTTGCCATTGCTTTCCAAGTAGAGGCGACTGCAAATATCTACCGAGACTCGGTCTCGAACCAGCGTATTTCGGGCCAGCGACCCACAGTCCCCTTGTAAGGTGAAAATTTAGTCCCGAAATTTTGAATATCATATTTCGAAAATGCACGCTTTTCAGGGGAGTGCCGAATAAAACGAATACCTATGTTATTTATTTTACTCAGCAAATTCTCCTTGCATTGGAACTGTTAGACACAAAACAAACGTATTTCCATAAATTATTTGTTCAAATCGCATTTATATTTTTCATAGATCATAAATTATAACAAAAAGAAAATTATTTGATTCATTTTTACAATAAATCATATATACCTACATTCTATATGTATATAAATATAAAAGATGGCTTTTTATATAAATTAATAATGAAATATGCGTTCTCTATAAGTTGAAGTTATGATCGTTTTCTTTCTCTAGTTCTATTTCTTGGAATTTCTCTCTTCTTTTGCAGTAATATGGTCGAGTGAGATTGGGGCGAAACCATTTTGAACAGCTTTATTAGAGATTGTCATATTTTTACATATTTACGATTTCGTTTTTTTTGTATGAATTATGAAAACCCTTGGACAACCGCATGAAAAATATATTTCTCGCAAAATATCATTATTCTTTCTAACCAATCCTTTTAATTAAAAAATAAATATTTAGGAATGTAACATTTTTTAAGTGGAATTTAATTCGAATGAGGAAAAAAATATTCTAGTATAACATAGGTGCATAAAAAATTAAATCTACAAAATTTAATAATAATATTCACTAATTAAAAATATCATATACTATGCACACGAGAATATATATATTTAGATAAATATTTAAAAATAAGTAATTTATGACCGATTAAAATTTGAAAATTCGAACATAACCATAAAAAATCGTGGCGTCATAGATTTGCTTAGATAATTTCCTGATATCTCACAATGTACTTAAGGGTTCTACTTTTTTTTTATTCTCCCCATTCACTATTGTTAAGAAAAACATTCCCCCTTCTTAAAATACAGGACATCACATTTAGCTTACGCTTGTAATTTTTTCTAAAATATCCAGAATTCTATAAGTACTGTTTTAACCGACTTCAAAAAAAGGAGGAGGTTATTGATTCTTCAGGTGTTAATGAACTATACATTCTTAAAGTCTAATAGTGTTTCTTAATAAATACCAACCATATAAAACCAAAAGCGTTACATATTTCTTATTTTTCGTGATAATATGATATATATTATATTTAAAATTATTGTATATATATATGTATATTGTATATGTGTGTATACATATATATATATTGTTTATGTTCATTATATATTCTTGGATTTATATTTTAAATCATTGTATATACATATAATCTTTATGGTCTTTATATATTCTTTATATGTATTACACACTTGAATTTATATTAAAAAAAAAAAATTATTGTAAATACTATATATAGTGTAAAAGGACTTTAGTCCGTCTAATAATAATAAATAAATAAATAAATAGCAGGGGTGGCCACTAACCTTAACTTTGGGAGCCGCAAATTTATAAAACTGTTTCAAAGGGAGCAACATTGTTTGAAGATTAATTAATGTTTTATTAAAAAAAAGACACATTTTTTTATTTTAGAAAAAATATAAATTAAGTAACATATATTTTTGCTCTACTTACTTATAACATTACAAATTAATTTAATTTTTATATTATTATTTTTTTAATTTAATAATTATACAGGGCGGGGCATAAAGATCTACCACATTTTGAAGAGATATAAAAAAATGAAAAAATTTAACTAGACAAAAAACTAAATATATTTTTAAAAATAAATGAATTTTTTTTTAATGTATTTTAAATATTATCAGACAAAAAAAGGGGGGAGGGGGGTCAAAAAAAATTCTAGCCCTTTTGACCAAACTCAACCAAATTTTGTATACATATTCTGTAGATCCCTAGAAGGCTAGAAATGCAAAAGCTAACCAAATTGTGTATACATAGTTTGGTCGAAGGGGCTAGAATTTTGATTTTTGACCCTCCCCCCATTTTTGGTGGTTAGTTTTTGAATTTCTAACCTTCTGGGGGTCCACAGAATATGTATACAAAATTTGGTTGATTTTGGTCGAAAGGGCTAGAATTTTTATTTGTGACCCTCTTCCCATTTTGAGTGGTTAGTTTTTGCATTTCTAGTCTTTTTGGAGCCCACAGAATATGTATACAAAATTTGGTTGAGTTTGGTCGAAAGGGCTAGAATTTTCATTTTTGACCCCCCCCCTTTTTTTTTGTCTGATAATGTTTAAAATACATTAAAAAAATAAATATTTTATGTTCTTTTCAGAAATATATTCAGTTTCTTTCTAGTTAAATTTTTTTCATTTTTTATAAACCTCTTCAAAATGTGGTAGATTTTTATGCCCCACCCTGTACTTTTTAAAATCAATATTATTTTAGAGGGCTCAAGAGCCGCACGAGATTGACTGAAGAGCCGCATGCGGCTCGCGAGCCACGTTGTGACCACCTCTGGTATATAGGATCACTTTAATGGATCATGGTTTTAATTTGAAGAATATTCAATCATAATTTTGAGGGTAATTACCCTAAATATATTAAAGTTTATAACAACTTTTTAAATCTTTCAGTTCTGTGAAACACCACAAAAACTTAACCCACATCCTGATTTAGCAGATATGAAATAGAGCTCAGCCCAAACTAAGTACCTAGGTCGATGCAGAAGCATATGAAACGTCTCTTATCGTAACTTTTATGCTGCCAGAAGGTTTATCGTCTGATCACATTTTTATTTTTTTAAATTTATTATCAATTTCATAAAAAATTAATTAGCCTTTAAACAAACGGACGTGTTGATAAACATTGCAACCATGCATGGTGGTACCTGTATATTCATTGTAAACTGTTTGTTCTGTTTTTTTTATTTTTGATTACACCATTGGAAAAAATATCAATGATACGAGCAATTCAATTTAATTAATTTGGTTTATTAAAAATATTATCTAGTTATCACAAAAATTCTTTCGATTGAACCACCCAGTATTTAATTTGAAAATTGATGTTTTTTGCATGGTTTTGTCTTCAAACTTTGAAACCGTCTTTAAGCACTAAATAATGTATTTGTAGTCTAACCTTAACTCAAGCAATTGATCTGTTCGAATTGCTGATCTATTTACTTATTTCATACCAATATATAAACAAAAAATTTGTTGAATAAAACTAGAATTGAAAAAGTTGGTAGTCATAGATTTATAACTTGAGTTAACTTTGTCTACATCAGTAGCGGATAAATATGGTCTCAGAATCAGAAACTTAAACCACATGATCAACAGAAGAAATTTTGTTTGAGATTATAATTTTGTATACCTACATATATATGTATATAAAGCCTAAATTACTCTATGTAAGGGTCTTCATCCCATCAATAATTTCAAAGCTTGCAGCAAGACTTAAATGTAAACTTCAGAGAGCCCTAGTTTGCTTATTTGAAAGGAATCAACTTACATATTTGCCTCGTTCTTAATTTGAATCATGTAGTTTTTTCGAAAATTCTTTTGGCCAGTACACATTGTGAAAGTAGATTATTTAAAATTTCATAATATTTTTACGACGTTTCAGTTTTTGAATTCTAAAGCCTTCAGATTGACAGATAAATATAGAGTTAACTCATACTATCGTGCTTGAAGACACCTTCAGAATTAGAATTCGTAAAACGTCATAAAAACCGCGATAAGAATTTAACCATATATGAATGTATGGTCTATAGCTCTAATTTCCCTGATCATAACTCTAACCATTAAATGTCTCAAAAATAAAGAAATTATTTTTTTGTTTAACAAAATATTTAAAAAATAATTATTTGTTTTATTTAAAGTAAGGTTTAAAATATATATTAGATTTATTATCATTAAATCTCTTAATTTTGTTGCAAAACTTATTAGGCGTCAAATACTATAATGAATGTAAGAAACTACCCCCAATAAATAGGCTTCGATGATTATATTAATGATCTAGAATCTATGGCCTATAGAATTTTTTCGGGATAGACACTCCAATGTAAAATTTTAACTATTTTAAGAAAAAATAATACTCTTTTTACAAAAAGGAAGTAAATATGACAAAATAAGATTTTATTAGATGATATATTAATTTGTATTTTTTCTTTTTTTTCAGGTAAGCCCTCACCTTATTTTCCGAGAACATCACTAGAGTATGTAGATTTTTACTACTATATATATTTTTTATCCCTAAATCATAAATATACCTAAATCTAAATTCTTCCAATTCTATTAAAAACTATCTATTAACTCTCTTACTTGAATAATTATTTTGCCATCGGTTTTTTTGATGTTTTATTTATTAATTTTAAAACTGTTCATCAGCGGTCTGAACATTTTCTAATTATCAAAATTTTATTTTTCTCTTGATAACTGATAACTGATGAATGATAAATGAGCTGTTCCCCTTTAGGCTGGAATAATTTATCCCATTTAATAGCAGGCTATCATTAGTCATACTGTACAAAGCACTACATACTCGTATTTATATCTGCTATTATATAGTTAGGCAGTAAAATTTCGCCATGTTTCATCTTAGAATGTTATCATTTTATTTATGGAGACATTTATCTCACTTTACAGTTGGAATTTGGGTGGTCAAGCTAATGGGAAAGATTTTTAGGCTTAGACCACTCATATTAATAAACATTAGTAAAAAAAATTGGTAATCAAAAATTAAAGAGATCTATTTCCAAATTTTATAATTTTTGCTTTCACTTATACTATTATGTAGGTTTAAAAATACCATTCGTTCCTCTCTAGGTGCTAATTATTGAGCTTTGCTATAATAATTGTTTAAATTTGAAAATAGAAATCTTTATTTTGAATTGAATAAAGTAATAAAATATAAAAACCTGTTTTACTTATGGAAAGTGGTGTAGGTTTTAGGTGAAACATGATGTTAGTTAATAGAGTAAAGGGTGTGTAGTTTCACAGTGAATGAAATAAACAAATATCAATGCAGGGACTCGGACTCCGGAGCAGGACTCCTGCTTAGAAGGCTAGTGTCTTTAAGCTCTCGGCTAATCCGATTCCTATAATCTCTTATATCCAGCTTAATCTCTCGCATGCCTCTCTATTCTTCCAGCTTTATAATTAAAAAAAAAAAAAAAAAATATATTTTTTTACAGTGTGGAAATTTTTAAAATGATTTTTGGCACTATTATACATTTTCATTATATACCTTTTACTTAGATATGGTACTATAATGTTTTAAAATGATAAATTGTTATGTTTTTTGAGGCTGTTGAAAACCTTGAAAACAGATGTAATGTCTTCGTTAGGAAAAAGGAAATAAAATTTCTTTATATTCTAACAAATTTATTTTCATGAGCCTCAAAAAACACCACAATTTATAATTTATAATTATATACCTTTTAGTTAAAGTTACAAGCCTAAATTGATTACATTGTCTCTAATAAATTATATAAATCTTGAAATTCTTTTGGATATAAACTTTGAAAGTTATTAGGTCCGAGATCAGTTTCTTTAGTGATAACATGATAATGTTAACCTATCTAAAAGAACTTGCACAATGTACACTTGACTTATATGAGCCATCCCGATTACAGTTTTCCACAAAATTCCGGTGTTAAAATATGATATTAGTGATTTTGATGAGAAAACAAATAAATACTACCGTAAATGAGAAGAAATCGACGAGGTTGACCTCTGCTTGATTCCTATAAACATTTGCAAATATATACCAAATATAAATATGTATTAAAATTTATTTGTTTGGGACTATAGTTAGGTAATAGTTTAGAAGGTTTGACCTTATTTATTTATTTATTTATTAATGATGTTATGTACATAGGTCATAGTAGACCCTTATAGTGTACAATCAAAAAAAAAAAAAAGAAACTGACAAATATAGAGATTAACAATATAAAGAAAAATAAAATATAAATTAGATACAAAAATACAAGAAACAGAACAAAACATAAAAAAAATACAAAATATAAAATACAAAATAGAAATACAAAATATATATTACAAAATATAAATTACACAATATAAAATATAAGTTAGAGGCTATAGTATTAGCATGATAAAGCTTCAGTGAGTCCACGCAAAAAGCGGGCAGCTGAGGATGGTTGTCTTAGGGCAGAGGGCATTGAGTTCCACAGTCGTGGGGCTGTGATCTCAAATGACCTCGATCTGAGGGCAGTCTGATGTCGCGGGCATACCAGGGCTCTTGATCTTATTGATGGACCAGGGGTAAGTACTTCCGCCAGGTAGGAAGGAGACCCCGATATAAGGACCCTATGGACAAACCTCAGGTACCTAACCTTTAGATAGTTAGGAAGGCTGAAGCCTAATACCTCTACTACCCTCTCAGAAACATGATCCATATGGCCCAGATCGTAAATGTATCTTATGCCCGAATTAAATGCCACCAATAACCTGTGGAGAGAAACGCTGTCGAGGCCGTAGTAGACGACCTCTCCATTCAAGAAGTGGGGTAATAATAAGACGAGAACAAGTCTACGACGCAGCCAGACAGGTGTTGCGTGGGTCATTTTTCGGAGAGGATACAACGAACCGTATACTCTTTTACAGATCAGATTAACATGGTCACTCCATGTCAATCTAGAGTTAATGACCATGCCAAGATCTCTGACATGTTCGGAGTAGGGGATGTCGGTGCCACAGACATTCACCGCAGGAATCACTCCCTGATCACGGGAGGATAATACAATCACCTTAATCATCAGTATTTTAATTATAAATATGTTAACTGTTATTTCTCATAGGTTCAATTACCAGATTAGTAATGAGCAAAGCAAGACCAAAACAGTGTCACATAAAAATATAAAACATAAAAACCTTCATTTATCACTATATCAATAATCATCGTTATAAATAAAATTTATAATTCCAGCAGAAGATACACTCTTTTATTATCTCCTTCAATATATAAAAATTCTGCTACCCTCGGCACAAAAACTTTCAATATAATATCAATAATCGTTTTCAAGTATAAGATATCTGGGCAACGCCAAACAGAGAATTGAGCTGGCAGTTTTAATAATAATTTCAGCCACAAAAGCTTTAATCAATTTATATTTTTTTAACAATCTGATAATTGAACCAATAAGAAATAACAATAAAATATTTCTAATTAAAAGACTGATAATGAAGGCCAAACCTTCGAAACTATTAAATATATAGTCTCAAACAAATAAATTGCATGTATACATATTTATAATTGTGACAATATTTAATATATGTATATTATGTTTATATGCATCAATCAGAAAACAAAATGTTTTCAATTAATTATTTACTGAAAATCTTCAGGTTCACAATTTACTCTAGATATGTACTTTCTTGTCAAATAGTTAATATAAAACTATGAAAGTATTTTATAACAAAGATCACGATTTCCAAAAGAATTTCTTAACAAGACATCGAGAATCCCATTCTCTGTCTTGTTCTTTTGTACTCTAAACGTCTTAACCAGCCTTTTAATATAAGAATTTTCATGCTCAAAAAGGTGAAAAATTAAATCGTCTTGTAATTTCCTTTGCATAATTTCCCTATCGTTTTTTAATAGAGCAGTGAAAGTTGTAATTAAATATGCAGCTCGCTTTGATTATGTTCAAATAAGCCCACCAACAACGAACCACTTCTCTCTGAGATAACTAAACCAATAAAGATTTCGCCTAATTGAATTATTACTGCTTGTCAACAAAGAATGAAGACGAACAAAGATTTGTTTGGCGCAAACGACGTAGACTCATTTAGTCAGTTCTTTTGCATTGGAAATGAGGAATTTCAGGTGGATAGAGCCTTTTACTTTTTCTCTTTCACTTTCACTCTCATTCTGATGCAGGAGAATGAAATTTTAAATATTTTATCGGTGGAAGAAAGAAAGAAAAGGACTTTTGTATTTTCAAAGGAAATGAAATTCGTGAATTTCCCCTTTGGGAATTCGAATGCTTTACAATTCACATATAGCTGAACAAAAATACCTTAATTTCTTATACGTTTTTGAAATTTGTCTTTTTCTATTACCTCTCAACGAATCTAATTATTTCCAAGAGGAAATAAAAATAAGATTGAGGATCGCTCAATCAGAAATATTTTTATTCTTGTTTTTATCTTTCACTTAAATCGAATATAGAAGAATTTTAGAATGGCATTTTCGAATATGGTATAATCAATTCCACCTTAAATTTTCGAACAGTCATTAGAAGTACACGATAAGTTTTAATAATATACCAAGAGTTTTATGGTCATTGGCGTAAAAAACGTGACTTTTTTTATTACAATCGAATGCAAGAAGGGGAGGGGCGGGCCGGTAAGTTGCAGCCCCTATGGATCTCGAAAGAACCTTACATTACCGAAGAGAAGAGAAAGTTGATCAAGTGAGAGGTTGGAGGCGTAGATGTTTGTGCGCCGTGGTTTTGAAGGTTTGAAGATTATATAGTAAGTGCTGGGAGAGATGGAGGCCGGGAGAGAGTTCCAGTTCCTTGACGTCATGGGGACAAAAGTATTGGCAAATGAAGTGGTCCTGCACCTTTCTAATTTAATCGCGAAAGAGTTTTGGGAATCGACAAAACGCGTGCTACTCCCAAAGCTTTGGGGGGGGGGGGGGGGGGATTATTGATTTTAACTCATCTTTAGTTTCGTCACTACGAATTTCGAAATACTTTAACGATTTTTTTTTATTTCCATCTAAACTACTTATTTAAATAAAAGTATTATTATTTTCATGGAAATGAAATGAATGATTTTTCTATCATAATCGAAAAACTTTTCATAATAAAGAACCCTTTGTAAAAAAAATTATCTTCACGAAAGGTGTAAAAATAAATATTTTTCGAAATATTTAAACGAAATTAATTTTTTATTTTCTATATAAATATTTATTTAAGTTTAATATTTATTTATTTTTTCATTAATAAGTTTACAAAATAAGTACTGTTATATACACTGACATATAACACCTGGTAAAATGTAGGGGACGCGAGGGAAGAGGCCGATATCAATGCAGGGGGCATGGAGGAAGAAAAGGCAGATCACTTAGATAAGAGAATTGTGAGGACTTTGCGAGGGTTTTGGGAATGAATGTGGAAGATGGATGTGGATGGGTTTAAGGGGACAAATAGACGATAGACTACTGGAGAAGATCTAGAAGAAGACGGGAATCAGAAGTTGATTGAAGAAACGGAAGCAAGAACCCAAAAAACCCATAAGGGTTAAAATTATGAACAAATTTTGTTATTCAGATATATACATACCATATAAGTCAGTGTATTTAATGTACTATTATTTTTAAACTTATAAATGAAAAAATTGATAAATAAAAAAAAAAATATATCTCAAAATATAGAGCGCCATGTTTGTGGCCTCCAAAACTCAAAAAGATTCTAAAAATCCATTGGTCTATCTATGTCTATCTATGTATATTGTGTTAGCACTAAGTTTAAAACCTGTCCTTCCATGAAAATGATATTTAAAATTTAATTTAATTATCGTTTCTAGAAATAACAAGAAAGTTTTAGTTTAAATCAGCCAGCGAAAAAAACTTTATTTGATTAATTTTAAAGTTTATTATCAAGAATAACATGTTCTTTGTTGTGTATAAATTTTGTAAAAATCTGAATTATCCTTTAATTCAGGTATGTTTTTAGATTTTGTTTGGTCATTTTTTAAAAAACAGCCATAACAAATACAGAAATACACGTTTTAGACATTCATTTTGTGGTCGTCTTCATTCTCAATTTTACCGTGATGGGCACATGTCGCTGCTCATATAGCTAGATTAATTTAAAGCTAAAGTATTTCTGTACGTTTCATACTTTTTTTTGCCTAATAAGGAAAATAACTGATTTGTTAAGCGATTTTTTTTAAACGAAATTTGAAAGGGGGCCTTTATAATTTTTTTAGTTCTCACCCCCTCGTAGACTTTAATTTCAAATGCCTCGGCTATTTTTTAATATGTAAATTATGCCTAAAAGAAAAAAAATTCTAGCAAACTATTCTAAGAAAAATAATTGGGTGACTTGATGATTTTTCATTGACTACACTGTTGTTTTATTTTAATATTATTTAAAGAAAAAAAAATAGAGAAATGTTTGTTTTTAATTCAGAGTAAAAAATGTAGAGGGCAAATGCCAAAATATTTCTTTTTGAAATTACTAGACTAAATTATATATCTATAGATAGTTAACTAGTACATATTTTTTTATTATTATATTTAAATTTTTATTTAGAGTATAATATAAAAACGGCTTAAGTAAAAATATGTAGTGAGTGAGCCTTAGGGATATTTTTTTTGAATTCCCATGATTCGAAGGTCTTCTAAAAAATGTGAAGATATCTTGACTTTAATTTTTTGCGAATAACTTTTAATTAAACCTGTTTCCCCCATTATTTCTCGGATTATGTTCTTTTTCACTTATAATTTCAATAATATTTCTTCTCATTTCCATCTGGATTCTACATTTTAACGGTGCTAAAAGTTGAGCCAATTTCATTCCGTGTAATCCACCCTCCTCGCTAAGGGTATTCTCTCATTAAACGAATTATTCTATTCTTTATTCAAATTACATTTTACATATTTGAAATTTATAATAGACATTCTCGCTTTATTAATGGAATTCCCGTCGTTTTAGACATTCATTTTGTGGTCGTCTTCATGCTCAATTTTACCGTGATGGGCACATGTCGCTGCCCATATAGCTACATTAATTAACCAGCGGTTTAACCTAAAATGTCAATCCACCGGAGGTTATAAATAAGCTCTTAATATTCTATACCTATGTATATTTTGCTCTATCAAAGAATCTATAAGATTTATCGATATTTCAACTGAAACCGCGCAATTGTGTTTTAGGGGCATAATGGAGCCCCTATCTCCTCTCTGGTATGAATTATATAAAGTGATTATCTTGCTAAGACATTAACGAAAATTACTTTGTGTGATGACAGACCATATCAGAAGATTATAGAATGACTGTCAATTACTCGAAATGACGTCATCTCTATCGTCATCGTATTATCAACCATTCTAATATTCTCGCCAATTTGCATTACTAAATTTCATTGTACTATTTGATATTACGAGTCAGTTTCTGTCGCAATTCGGACTCCAAATTTTTATTGCTGACATATATTATTCGTCTGATTAAATTAACGAAAAGGTTAAATCACTAATCCCCCCGAGAGTCTTGTTTGTTATCTGTTTATGTAGAAATCGTAAAATCTTATTCGCCACTTCGTTTATCCTTATGACTTCTAGTGACTGTAACTCCCTTTCTGCCTCTTTTTTGCGAACTACAATCTTCAGTTGTTTAAGACTCCGATTTCTTTTTTTCATGATCCATGGTGAGATTCTGACATATTTTAGAATTGGATTTTATTAGTGTAGCTCCTTATTGTATCAATATGTGGCCATCTCATGACTTTACTATACACCTGTCTCTCTGGCCATTTTAAGAAGCTGATTTTTCCATTGATAGTTTCCTGAAACTTTAACTGTGTAAAATTTAGTTCTAAAAGTGTTCAAAAATTTAAAATCCTTCCCCTTATTATTAGTTTGATTTCAACCAAAATATAATCAGACCTTAATCTCAATTTAAAATATCTAAATATAAAATTTCGTTTTGATACTTTCATTGGTTTTTGAGCTAGAACGTACACAAAATTTTTTTACACTCAAGCATACTAAATCCACCAACTAACAGATATTTTGACAAAATGATTAATATCTCTTAAAATATAAATTTTGTTCACTATACAAAGTTTTATTGTAGACCGAAGCCCTGTCAATTCACTCAATTCATACATTAATTCCTGTGAATCAATTGTAATAGACTGATGAAGAAAGCAAAGCCCTCGAAACTATAGTCTCATTATAAATACAATGTATAATTCCAGCAGAAGACATACTCTTTTATTGTCTCCTTCAAAATAGCTTTAGCTGTTTTTGAGATATTAAAAAAAATACGAAGCAATAACAAGACTCTTCGTCATATAGATACAATACAATACTTCAAATTACTCTGCATTGTAAAGTAAAATCTAAAAATAAAATAATAATAATAATAAACATAATAAAGCAATATTGTGGGATTTATAGTTAAGATAATTATATTAATTAATTGGAATTTCAAAACACTAATGGCTTAGTTTAAATTTAGACCACTTACTTAAGACTAAGTGTCATTTGTTGGGTGTAAAACATATGCGATTCTGTTCACTTTCAATCCACTTCCTTGTAACATGTTTTTAGTGCAAATTGATTGAGCTTTCACTAGTAAGCTTTTCACATCGAGGTTAACAAAATACAAGCTATTAGTAAATTAAATTAAACAAGAAAATTGTTTTATAACTATGTAATTCTGAAATTTTATTTCTCTTCCACTCTTAATAAGATTAAGTATAAACGATACCTTAAATTCCATTCTGGAACGTTGAGATTCAGGATTAAGCATAGATATAAACTAACCCATTTTGACTCGCCCCTATGATAAGCAAATGCATTAAGGTATACAATTTTCTGTTTCTGCTCGTAAAGGCCATCAAGATTGTCTAATCACTGTTTTTCAACCCTTATTTAGTGAATATTTTTCAATTATTTCTTTGCTTAATAGGCGATTGGAGAGAAACGAATGTGAGGACTGTTGTTTTTTAGTGTGGTCCTCCAACCGCAGTACTTAACTCGAGAGTGTATAAAGAATAAAAAATAGGGCTAGCTAAACCTTGATTCATGTATATAGCTTGGACGTAAATTTCACAAAACGATCCGATGTGGTCCATTTAAGACACATTGATCGCAAACAAAAATAACATAAACTGTACGTGACATAAAACGAGGTTCGATTGTAATGATCACACAGTTTCAGTGGTGGTTTTTATTTTTCTGGCGTCATTCTCTTTTGAAATAGCACCATTTCATTAAAGCGGATAATCCCTTATCGGATCTTCCCTTTAAACACATATTTTGGGTCTTAATTCTATAAAACAATAGTATTTTTTCAAAAGAACTTATTATGATTAAAAAAAAAAGAATTCTATGATAAAAATAAAAAAAAGGGAAGAGAGAGAGAGAGATTTAATATTGTCTGGTGAAAACAAAGGCTGGTCCTGCTTTTGGCAGCTGAGACAGTCTTCGACTGCTAATGATCCTTTAAGGCTGCTTCCTTGCTTGGCCGAAAGTAATTCCGGATGCTGTAAGGATCGTCCGTTGGAATTCTGGAATTCGTCCACCATTTCGAGGGTAATTCGCGTGGCACGAAAGAGACAATAAAAATAAATTCGAAAAATATTTTTTAGCAGAATTAATTCTCTTCTTTTGTGTCATCGAACGAAAGCTGATGAAAAACAAAAAATATTCAATTTTCAATCTCTAAAGAAAATTAAGAAAGCTGTTTAGGGTATTGCAAATGAATCTGAATTCTTATTAGAACATTAGAACAACAAGCTTTTTTTTAAATATTCTCATTTATTCTTCTTTTTAGGCTTACGTACCAAAAATTGTAAAAAATTGTACTTTTACTTTAAGTATGAATTGCTTGTCTGACAAAATCAATTACCGAAATGTTCTTGGAATTTTCGGGATCAGGGCCACAAGTCCTAGACTTGTAGAGTCTAAGACAGGTGAGAGCACACATGGGGCCAGATAGTTTCACACGTAGATACACAATTTTAAAAAAATTTATTTAATCTAATTGCATATTTTCACAAACATAAGAACACATTAATTATGAAGAAGAAAATAATTATTTCAAAATTTTTTATTAATAAAAATAAAATATAATAAAAGTAAATTTTTTAATAATCAAATTTAAATTTAATTAAAGCAAGAAATACTATAGTATCTCTTTGTGAAAAAATAAAATGCAATTTTTTAAAAAAATACAACTCGCGTTAACAACCGAATTATATTTATAAACGAATTTAGTTTTTAAGGTCTTAAATTCTTTGATATTAGTAGAATATCAAAGAACTTAAGACCTTAAAAACTAAATTCTTTTTATAAAATTTAAAATTTTTATCATTTTCAAATATGAAGATTTTTAACATCTACCCCTGCGGATGCAGCCCGCCACCCAGAGCTCTCTAAATGAATGCATATCCTACCAATCTGCAGTCGTCGCTTTGGATCTTTTTAATCAGTCTACAGAGACCATGTATTTTCGAAAATCTTTGGTCAATTTTTTTAAATTTAAGGTAAAATTAGTTAAAGCTGTCCGCAGAAAGATTGATTGGTCAGCTGTAAACACTGTTTCGATTTGACTAACTTTATTGTGGACTACAAAGATTCTCAGCAATATGCCGTACCAAAAATCTAAAATAGACGACAGCAGCTTTCTTTAAGTTTGGATATTTTGATTCAGGCATGAATATTTCCTCAATTCAATCATAGAAGAAGCGTCGTGCAGCATTTACAATCTCTAATAACTTCAATTCCTCAACCGCTTTTTCACTAAATATTATTTCAGAAATTGGAAATCCATCTTCAATAATGTCACAAATAAATAGGTTCACAAAAAATGCAAATGTAGATTTCAACATTTTCAAATCTTTAAACTTATATTTGAAATTTTATTGTAATTCTTTCAATTTTTCTTTACATTCATCTATCTTTTCTTCTTTGATATTAATTACTGTATACAAATAAAAATTTTAATGGAATTCGCACTTGACTCAACGAAAAGACGCATTTGCCCACCGCGGATCTAAGACGACTAAGGCCTTGTTTGAAATTTAATTCTCTAAAATTTGCAATAGACTTTTTATACTTGATTATACAGAGAAAACTACATGAACATAGAGAAGTCATTTAGAAATATCTTTGATATTTTTTTATTAAAATAAACTAGAATAAAGAGTATGGTGTCACAATGTTGTTTTTATCTCTTTTTCTCTGGTACTTTTTTATATTCTGTTTTTTTTTTTTTTTTATTTCTTAAAATTCCTTTGAACTCTGTTCTTTTACTTTTATTCCTTCATCATTTCAATCTTTTTGAAACAGTTTGTATTATTTCGAAAAAAAAACCTTTTGAAAAAATTACTTTTCCCCCTTTTTAATCTTAGATCTTTTGGACTTGGATTTTACTTTTATTCTACAGTGAAAATTTTAGATATTTTATTCTATATGAAATATTTTAATATTTTTATTCAGATATAAAATAATATATTTTATTCCTAGTGAAAAAAGATGTAATTTCCATTTTTTTTCAAATGTAAATCAATCAATCAATCAATCAAATCAATACTATATAATAAAGCAGTAAGCACTAATTTATATCTCCGCCCCTGTATACTCTATAGACTTAACAAATTGGGGGTAGCTACTATATATATGGCTTCTAGAAACTACGGGAACATTCTGGAATTTTCCATAAGGACAGTCGTTCACAAGAATTAGACTCTGTCTCGCAGAGTGATGTTGAGCGACGCCGACGGTTCGCGCGCAGCGAGGAGCAAAGAGCCTGCCGAAGGCGGGCTTTGCAGCTTGTTTATTACATATTTAAGGAATTTTGTTTTCAATTTTGCATAGTAGGTATATCTTTGATAAAGTAGCTTTCATAAGTTAAGGGAGATTTAGCATGAATTTAGAAACAGTAAAAGAAAAAAAGAAAAATAAGTTTAAAAAGAGAATAGGGGGAGAAAAAGTGATGTTCTTGAATAAATATACTAGAGGACTCAGCCTATAGTTATTTTAGAAACCTTTTCACTTCGAGTTTGTCTCAATAAATAAATAAAAAATATAAAAACTTCTCCATATTCTCAAGGAAAGAAAGACTCAAGGAACGCTTAAAACAAGATTACATTAATCGCTTGGATAAATTGTATTTTAGTTGGTGAGGTAGAAAATAAAAAATAAAGACCTAAAATATTTCCCCTAGTTAATAAAAGACAAGGAATGTGCAACTTTCGGAGAAGAAATAGAGTTCAATGTGGCTGATTGCGTCAAACCAGTCTTAGTATTTATTGTATACTAGCTGCAAGGCCCGCCTTCGGCGGCCTTCTTGCTAGCCAGGGGGCGCGCCCCCTGGACTCCCAGCCCTCGAACCTCACCCTCACCACCCACCACACCCACCGAAACCCATCCAGCACCCCCACACCCCGCCCAACCCCCGCCCCCATACCACCAATCCATTCCGCACCCTAACCCACTAACCCACCCCCCACCTCCGCACCATGCACCCGTTCCCAACCCCCGCCCACACACCACCACCCGTACCCAACCCACCTCGGACCCCGCACCCCATCCACCCAGGACCCCACCCCGTGCCCTTCAACCCTGCGCACCACACCCCTCCTAGACCCCCCTATGCCCCCTGGACTCCGTCCCGCACCCCCACCCTACTCCGCCTCACTCCTCACCCCGCCCCCATTCCACCCCCGCACCCAGTTTTTGCATTTCTAGCCTTCTAGTGACCCACAGATTATGTATACAAAATTTGGTTGAGTTTGGCCCAAGAGAAAGAATTTTCATTTTTTGACCCTCCCTCCCATTTTGGGTGGTTAGTTTTTGCATTTCTAGCTCTCTAGAGGCCCAGAGAGTATGTATACAAAATTTGGTTGAGTTTGCTCCAAGGGCAAGAATTTACATTTTTTCACCCTACACCCCTTTTTGGGTGGTTTTCTGGAGAAATTTTTTTAAACAAAAGTTGTCAGAAATCACATCCCCTACAACTTTGTCTATTATAAAATTTGCCGGAGGGTTAATAGTTTAGGAGTTATTTGATGATTTTCATTCGTGCGCCTCCCCAAACCCCCTTCTGGGATCAAAATATCATAACGTTATATAGCTAAAAACGTAAGTTCGAAGACATCTGATGTAAATATGAAATTTCATAATAATTCCTTGCCGTTTTTATGTGAATCGTGAGCAACTTTTCGGAAACCACTGTAACAGACAGACAGACAGACATACAGACAGACATGAATTTTGTTGAGGGTGTTTTCGTTCATAACTTTGCTTGAAACATGTGCAACCAAAATTTGGCGTGATTTGGGGCAATGTACAGACAAAACCTTAATTTTATATATATAGATACTAATACTATGATAAATTGAATCTTTTTTTTTATTATTTTACAAACGTTTGAAGTTATTTCGTCGTCTACACCCCCCAATTTGTTAAAAGCTACTTTACTTTGGTGTTAACTTCACTGTTAAAAAAATTGTAAATTTACTATATGTTTACAGATAGGAAATTTACAAGATTGCCTATATAGTAAAACAAAATACTATATTATAATGGTAAAATCACATTAACTCATTGCAAAAAATTTAGTATATATACGTGTATATATATATATGTTACTAATTTAATTATTTAGATTGAATCGCTTTGAAAGCTTATATTTTACTTTTTTACTAAAAAATTATTTCATACGTTTTTAATCTATAACGATAGATAGAGAGTATAATTCTTTTTCATGTGTTTTTATTTTGCAATTCTTTTAATATATTTTAACTATATATAATAGACTTCGCATCCAATTTTATTATTAGTATTAAAATAGTTAGCTTGTGTTAAGGAGAAGTAGACGCTATTGATAAAACTCGTACTAAACTTGTTTAATAGAAAATTCTTTATTAAGTGTCTGAGCCAATTCAACGTCTCCAATGGATTTGGACTTGTCTCGACAAGAGAGATTCTGAGATTAATATAAAAGTGCCCAAACTTATATTTCGCACCCTTTTCTTTCTATAGCAGGGTGAGACATTCTACCCCAATTGTATTTCAGAGAATTTATTATTTTTTTAATTTTTATCTTTAATTGTTTTTAAAATGTTTTCAATGAAATAAGGGAATTATTTTTTCGAAATTTCGATAGATTCTTTTCATTTGCTTTCAAGAAAAGAAAAAAACTTATCGAATATATTTTTTTCATTATATACAATGAATTTATTTTTATTAGGTAGACTTTTTAATAAAATAAATATGAAATAACAGATATTTATTATGCGGTGTTCATTTTAGAAAATCAATTCATACGAAATTTGTTTTTAATAAAATTAATAATTAATTTTTTCTAGTAAAATTTCCTTATTAGGCTTGCAAGCTAAAGCCTGCGGGCGTGTTTAATTTGATGATAATAAAATTTCCAAATCAAAATAATTTAATTTTTTATCTTCGTAAAAAAATTTATTTTTCAGTTACCTTAAATCCAAAAAATTGAAAATCTATATGGTATATCTGCGTGTGTAATCAAATAAAATACCTACAAATTTTTGGCACTAGAACGAATTGAACGATTCTGTGTTCTTGACTAGTGGGAAATCTGGACCGACAAAATTTTATTTTTATGACTTTACCTTTTTGAATTATCATGGATTATGGATATCGAGACAGATCTTCATTAGATATTATTATTGGACCTGAATGAACTTTCTACGACCTTTCGATTTTCGGCTATCATGGGTATATATAGAAATCCGAATAAACATACATGAACGAATGAACATTTCTCAGTTTCAGATATTTCTCAAACCAAAACACAAACACTAAAGAAAGCATAATTTAAAACAAACAACTACAGATATTTATTTTTATTTCAAATGATTTATTTCCAGTAATGAAACTCTTAGAGCTTTTATTTTCGTGATTAATTTTATTAAGATTTGAATTTTTAGTTAAATCACACATAATTAATTATGTGGGATTAAGCTAAAAATTCAAATCTTATTCATTTATTGGCTAACTAGATAAAAAACAAAGTGAGAAGCTAAAAATTCATTTATTATTTATTTGTATCTCTTACTTTTAATAGGCTAGGGCGCCATGGAAAAATTTTAATTGAAAAAAGTTTGGGAACCCCTGGTGTAAATGGTATTATAATGAAACGAATATTTGTTATAAAACAAGGTGTTTTCTACTTTTGATTTATGACTTATTTCATATCTACCAAAAAATATGTTTTTAATTTTTAGATAATTGTTTCTCTAGAATGAATAATGTGATTTATCATTGCTCCGAAGTTTATTTCGACTTGATTTCTATCAGCAGAAGGATGGAATGATTGCCTCTCTCTCACTCTCACGATTCTTTCTCTGTTAATGATCTTTTTTTTTAAGCAATTTAAATCCTAATGACTTTGTCAATATAAAAAAAAAAGGCAAAAAAATAAATGATCTATCTTCTAAATTATACAGATATTTAAATTTAGAAATTGAACTCACCATTTAAAGATTTACTTAAGAATAAAAAAAATTGATTGAATAGAGATCAAAAATTCAAATGTTCTACAGACACAGTAAAAATGATTAATTCTAGCAGCGTACAGAAAAGGTGCTTTTCCGCACGGTCAACAACTGAGTGAATTTCACTAGGCCGCGTTGTTAATTTACTTATCACTCTCTGTGTTAACAGTTTATAACAATGTCAAAAAAGAAGGTGTTCTGCTCTGTTAACAGCTCATTGAATTAGCACTACGTAACGATGTGGAGTTGTTGATTTTTCTCTGGCATATTAGACTTAGACATACTTTTAGCAGTGTTTAATTAAACGTTTTTCCACGTGGTCAATAGTTCAGTAGATTGTCTCTATGCGAGACTGAGGCATTTTTGATTTTACTATAACACTATATAGAGTTTACTTATTTTTGAATTGTTCAGAATAAGGACTTTTCCGAAAGATCAACAGCTCAGTGAATTGAGAGACCACGCAGCGTTGTTGATTTTACTTTATCAGTATAGAGTTTATTAATTGTTCAGAAAAAGGGGTTTTCCCCACATTCAACACTTTAGTGGATTGCTTTCACTAAGTGCACTGTAGAGTTATTGATTTTATTATTCTTTTACACCTTGATATTTCAAAAATCCACCTCCTTGTGTTCTTTAATAATGCTTGTTTGGTCTCATTGTTCTCGTTGTTTTTGTTTTTATTATCCTTGGGCTGCTATTCATCAAATCTTAATTTATCTTTTTTTTAGGGTTCCGATCAAAAGTACCGGACCCTGTGTACCCGGATGTCTATCTGTCAGTGAGTTAGTCAGAACAATTGTAGCTCTTAAAATTAATAAGGAACAAAGTTAATTTTTAAAAGTTGTAATTATAACAAATCAGAAGGGAAAAAAAGGAAACAATGGCAAGAAAAAATTGAATGACAAAATCTTTGAAAATAATTTGATTAGGTAAATATATGAATGTATGGGTTAATTGTGAGTGATTCAATTGAATTTATTTTTTGTATAGAGCCCGATGAAGCTACAATAAATTAGCGAAACGTTGCGATTGGTCATATGATTTAACACGGTGTTTTAATTGTTTCCTTTTTTCCTCTAATTTGTTATATTTAATACTGATTACGGAACTGATCAATAATAATAATTTATAAGTTGTATTTATTCATTTTCTCCGAAATAAAAAATTATACTAAAATTTAATCGAATGATTACATTTTTTATTTTTATCAAGGAGTGAGGTATTCTTGTAGAGATTTTTTTAACCAAAAGACTTTTGTTAAAAAATTATTTCGCTTTAAAATGATGGTGTTTTGTTGTAAGTATCTGTGACTTTAGAAATTTTTTTACAAATTCACTCACTTTCTCCTTATCAACGACGAATGAGAAGAAATTGAATATTTTAAATATTTTTGAAGTTGGAATGTACAGTGGTACAGAATCCGCTGTATGAGGTCTTATTCTTTTATTGGCGGCTTAATTTATTTATCATATTTTTATTTAGTTTAACACCAACAGACCAACACTATAAAATGGTAAAAAGATTTGTGACTCTATTAAAAAAATACACACTTCACTGTGGTAACATTGACTTGTGTTCAAAATCTTAACACTAGAATGAAATTAACTAACTGTGTTTCCCTCGCGTAACAAAATACATTATTCTGGAGTCTCGTAGCTATTCTTCTATTTAGATTTTACCAGTAAATTCCAATGAACAGCAAAGTTTAAACCGAAAAGCAAATCCAGCAACTGGCTACTCGATAAACTAATCTTCCCGAAAAGTGGAATTGCAATTTTTCCGGAGTACTTATGGTAATACAATTTTATCTATATCATAATGGGCAAAAATTCCTTAATAATTATTTAAAATAACTTGTTGGTTCTTAGGTTCCCCATATGCTTTTCTTTCAAGTTTTCTTTGATAGCAAATTTTATTCTGAACTTAATTAAAGTAGCCCGAATGAAATTCTATAGATTATTAAAATTAACATCCATCTTTTAAATAAGAGCCGTTAATTAAAATCTCGTTACCAAAGGAGAGGTCTCTTCTTTCATAGATTGTAGCGAGATCATTATTTTTGTATCAAAAAGAGATATGCTCGGCAAATTTATCTTTGTTAAGATATGAAATATTGATTTGTTCCGCCTCTCTGTAGCGAGGTTTAATTAAGAGGTTTTTTTAATGATTTATTATTTTAGATTTCAAACTTGGTTGGGCTGTTTAGTAGCACTTAAGAGTTTCGTGTGAAATCAAGGCATTTTTGAAGAGCTATTTTACAAGGGTACCAACACAATGTACCGACTTTTGTTTCAAGTAGGTACTATTGAAGCTATTTGGATATGGTTAAACTGACATGCTTTTCAAGACAAATCTCAATCTACTCAGAAATTCAAAATACTCATTAATTTTTTTAAGCTATGTCTATATATTTAAATTTAGAATGACTAGATTGCGAAATTGTACAAATAAGGAAGAAATATCTTAGTCCAATATTAACGTTTAAGTTACATATAATTATGTCCGAGTCGTTCTCCTCAGGACCGGATTGCCTTTTCTGCATTCAGGTTGAATTCCCGAGGAATAGAATACAACCCTACTTATATAATTTAGATTATCCATGACAGCTAGGATTTAGTGGAATACAATCTCACGTAATTTAATAATAAAAGAGGTCTAAGTTATCAGTGACATTGTCCCATTTGTTTTTTGGTACTCTTGAGATTTGTTGCACTTCAAAAATGGTTAAGATAGGGATGGCCAACTTATGGAAAATGCCCCAAACGTAGCGTATTAGAAGTATACAGATGGCTCATTTCATCAGTTATTTTTTTTATTCCTCTATCCAAAGCAGATCCTACCTATACCTAAATTACCAACACCGACTTTGCTGTAAGAAATTAGAAAAGGTTTTGAGTTTCATGGCGACTCTGAGAACTCATATGTGAAAAATTGGCGCTTTCGTTTGTGAAAGGTTGGCCACCACCGGGTTAATTTCCATTCTTTTGGATGTTGACAACGACAGTCCTAGTCTCCGCCATTTATAGGTAGTCCTATCCATTCAATGTCAGTAGGGAGGAAAGCAAGCAGTCGGGACTGGTATTGGCTCGACTGTAAGCCAATAAGAATATAGCTTTTCTTTTTTTATACATATGTCCTCGTTCCTTCATTCTTTGGATCTTTGCTTTTATGATATTTGTTTTATTTTTTTACACAAGCCAGAAGGTAATAAAAAAAATGCTGTCGGGAGAATTCCAGCTTTACGTATAAGAATAAAACAAAATGGCTAAGCATGGCTTATAATATATTTGTTAAATTCTAGTGTTTAAAAAAATGTATGTATTTCTGTTTAAAATGTCGATATGAGATCTCCAAAGTGGCCATTTTTAAACTATTTTTGTACCTGTCAGTGTTTAGAAATGACTAAACTTAAAATTATGGAAAAATTACACAAATTCCCTCATTTTCTTTCTATCTACGTAGAATAAATAAAATAAAATTTGATATCTCGAGTATTTTGTAATTTATAAAAGGTATAGAAACATAGGTATGAGGTCCAACTCGCACAATACGTGTTTGTATTAATAGAAATAGACTGCATAATTTTGTCTACTTAAAACCAAGCTCGATGACAAAAATATATTCGGATCAACAAAGTTTGCGAAGAATGCACATTGAGTCTTAAAAAAATTTAATTTCTCATCTAATATATATTTTAATGATCCTTAAAAACAAAAAAAAATGAGTAAAAACACCTTTCTAGAACGCTTGTAATTTTCCCGAAATGGGCTTAAAACAGCTAGTTGATGAAATTTGTAACACACAAACATATTAATGAAAGAGAACAATGTACTTGCTAATTGAGCTTTTTGCATTATTAAAATTGCTCCACTAAGAAATTTATTATCGGTAGTAGAAATGAAGTTAACGAATAATTAAATTATGAAAAGCTCTTTGCTATGTATTAACATCAAAAATATCATTAGTGAATGAAAACATAAAGAATATAGGTGCTTGTGCAAATAGCATCGCTATTTACATGGTTTTAGTTATCGTCGTCGTTTCCTGCAAGTGCCTGTAAAGCGTTCGAAAATTAAATGATGTCACCGAGACACGTTGTGGTTTTACCACACAATACAATAAACCATTTATTTATATCTCTATTGATACTGTAATTCATGGAGGAGAGAATTAATTGAGGTTAAAATTTATTAGACAAATAATTGAATTACCTAAAACAATTTAGATTATTCCGTGTTAATATTATTGGTAAATATTGTTCTGGAAGAGAGAAGAATATAACTATAAGCGAATTCGTGCCTCATTGTGTCGTATATAAAGAATGAAGGCTCGTATTCAAATTTTTTTACGGGACGGGAAAAATTAAAAAACAGCCAAATGCGAATCGGACCATCATACCGAGGGTTTTCTGTATTTCGTATCTACCTGATATCTTCCAAAATACCTATTTGATATTTCAAATTCATTCTTATTACTTGAAGATATAAGAAGAAGAATTTGTGGAATTTTTTCATAATTTTATCTTAAACCATTCTGAACGCCGAGAGGTATGAAAATCACCTAAAAATGGCTAGTGTGAGATTCTCTCACAGAGTAATTTTAAAGTGAATCAAATATAAAAAAATATCTTCTAATTCTACTTAATGATTTACAGGGATAGGTAATTCTTATTCCTTGATGTAAAATATTTTTTTTACTTTCGACCTAAGAAAAATTGGACCTTTCCCAAATAATCATTCGATTAAAATGACTATTTTTAATGGACCCTTTCCAAAATAATAAATAATTTTAAAGTAAATTAAATATAAAAAATATTTTCTATTTGATGATGAATATTTTTAATGGGTGATTTCCAAAATAATCATTCGATTAAAATTAGTATTTTTAATTAGAAATATTTAATCTGTTATTTCTCATTGTTTGAAATATTCGATTGAATGTCGGTAAATTCGTTTTCTTGTAAGAGTAAGCTGGTCAGTCAACAAACGAATGCCAATTGAGGTCACAATGATCTTTTATTTATCTATCTGCCTGGAGTACAACAATATACCAACCATGCAGAAAAGAGGAAATTTGACTTTTTAGTTTTTTTTTCGATAATTCAAATTTTTTTTTAATTTTTAATAAATGCCTAAGTAGTTGATATTTTAATTTTGCTATTCGGGCAATGATGTATATTTTCATTATACGATTTTAAGATTTCTACAGATTCAATTGCACTTATTAGTTTTGGGTCTTTTTATTTTTTTCGCTTTTATTAATTTAATACCTGAGTCATCTGGAAACGAGAGGCTATTTATACTCAGATGTTCAGTTTGAGAATTTTCTTTTTTCTGGTTTTTAAATTTACGAAAATGTTCGGTTACTCGATTTTTTTTTCCCACGTAAATTGCCTCAAAGTCTTTGCATTTTAAACTATATATAAACTTCTTCCTTCTCTGTATTATATATGTATGAGTGTATTTGCAATAATCAGGGGACAACCTCATTGATTTATTTCTCTTCATGAATCAACAACCTTGCTACTTTCGGCAAACAAAATCTTCTCACTTAATAATTATTGTAAAATTATACGAATTACTAAGCAAATCTTTTCTCCCATAAGAATAATAGATTTACCTCCCCTCTAAGTAGCATCTCTAACAGTTGTTGATTTAATCTTCCAGCCTTCTTCGCTACAAACAAGTCTATAACTTCACTGTTTTGATCTTGATTTGTTGATTGATTTAAATTTTTTCATAAGATATAGTAACGTGTTTTAACGGAAATTTCCGGTCAGAATCAAACCCTGGTGAAATTTCCATGTCGATGAGTATATATATTTAAAATATATTTATATTTTGTATACGATCTCTCTAATTGATAAATCTCTCATGATTTATTAATGTTCTTTCTTAATATTTTTTTTTTTTTTTTTTTTTTTTTTTTACTCTACTTCGATATCTTTTTACTGATGGATGTCAGATGAACTCATCCATCTTTAAGAAGCCCTAATGATAAGTTGAAGGGGCTTGTTGTGAGTGGGGCCCACCCATCCACATCCACTCCGAAGGGATCATGTTGACTGCAAGCACACAATAGGGTTTAGATGTGCAGACGCTCGCTCCCGTATACCCCCTGTTCAGTAATACCCCTTAGGCTTTAGGTGTCAAGTCATCGCTAGCACAAAGAGAAGGCCTGAGTGTGTGAGTGAGCGGGTATATTGGTTAAAGTGTGTTAGTGAACTTCTTATCACCTTTTGCAATACCTATCTAGTAGTCAGCAACCTCTATTTCAAGAACATAGGTAGATACTTGAGAAAATCCGCTTTAGAAACACACACACTTGTATTTCTATACAAAAGATACCATAGCCTTATGGAGTGGCTCAAGTTCAACTATTATTCGGCTTAACTACGTAATAAGAATATGTAGTTTTATAAAGAAAAATCAATTAAGTTGTTCTATGCTTGATGCAAAAACATATATAAATATTGACCCTTTTGAACTCTGAAGAATTAGGGAAGATCCTCCGAAACTTCAGTTCCAAAATATTATAAAGGGAAAACATTTCCAATAAATACTCTTTTATTGGAAGCAGTCTCTTATTTATTTCTGGACTGCCTTCCATCCATTCCTGATAAATATACATCAAATATAAATATAAAGGAAGGAACCATCGGTATTTAGTCCGACTCGTACATGACCGACCTATTTTAAATACCAAACTAACATCCGCGGGAAAAATTTAATATTTCATATAATTTGTCTGGCTAGTTCTCTTGAAAATAAAATTTGAATAATATTACACAGACAAAAATTCTCCCATGTGCTTCGACCAATTCCAAAGAGCTAAGAGACTGGTGATTCCTACCTATATATGAAAATTTTCATGTATATATTCTGCATTCCATGCCAAATCGATCACTTTTGACCCCGAAGTTTGACAATTTTTGAAAAATTATTTTTTATTTTTCAATAAAAAACTTTGATTTATTCTGCGTAGAATGCCGCAAACCCCATGTTGCTCGAATTTTTCTTTCTATTTTTTTTTTTTGTTTAATTAAAAAATATTATGTTTTCTTCAAATGTTGCTCGTGTAAGCCAAGAGGTTGGACACCCCTGCTCTATAAGAATAATCTTGAGTCAAGTGTAAGATATAATATAATATAATCCTTTTTTTATGAACATATTTTTTAAGAAGCTGAAAATGAAGTTCCAATAATTTTTTTTTATTTTTCATTAAATTCATTCCTGGCGGAGAGCCTCGTTTTATGGTTAAAATTTATATAGATAATAGCTGACCCGACCACGCGTTGCTGTGACTAACTTTTATGCTTTACGCCTAAAACACTGGATGTCTCGAAACTATGTTCAATAGGTATTAAAACAGTAAATGAATTATATATTACTTGTCAAAATTGTTACCTTAACCAAAAATAATATTGACAGTTGAAAGACTTCCAAAAAGCTATTATCGGTCATCTTGTTTGTTTGCTTTTACCCCCCAGAGAGGCGCTGGCGTTGTTTCTTCAAAAAATAATGTTTTTTTACATGCCACAGGTGTGATATCTATAAAAACACTCGTGTATTTGAATGTAATGTTGTGTGAAAATTTCAAAGAAATCGGTGAAGAACTTTCGGAGATCCTTCAACGTATCACTTAAGCGTAATAGTACATTTTTATTTATATAGATTATCCTTGGGTTGTTACTATCAATTCTCCATTAAATTATAAATTTCGTTTCTAGAAAACCCCTACCTTCCCTCTTTCAGCGAGTACTGAAACATGTATGCATTTGTATATTTGTTGGATTGACACTTGGTTTCGCACTTGAGCAGTGGTCCACAAGGTTACATCTACAATCTAGAATATTCATCCACCCTAGACGTCGAGGGAAGAGTTGCCGAGATGATCGTAAGAGGGTTGTTCTCTCCGGGTTATTTATATTTCACCCGATCAACCATCTTGCATTATTGATGGGACAATTTAGAAGCAGAGGAATAAACAGACGTGTAGCCCTCGGGGGGCGTGCGCCCTCTACTCCATTTGCACCAGTTCAATTAATTGTTCTTCTCTATATACAATCTATCTCTATCTCCTCTCTACCCGCCGTTATTGTTTAGCCCTCCCCTATTTTTTCAAAATCTCATTCATTTTCGTTTACATATTCAAAAGATAAATTTTTCTTTTCTCTGTAGAACACTTTGCGTGTGTATATATCCTGGTGAATTGAGTTCATAACAAAGGTCGAAAAGAATAGGGTAATAGAATTTGAGATGAAACTAGAGTGTTAAATTACAAATATTAATTATTATTCAGCTTGCCCCTTGAAGTCAGAAACAAAATTGTATTACTGTATAATAGAAACAGTGAAAAATTTTTATTGATTGTTTTTATCACGTACTACTAAAGGGCATTTGTGCCTGTTTCTGTACTAATGTTTGTATGTTTGTATGTCCGTCCCCCAACAAAATCAGTCGTGTTGGTTACCAATTTAAAGGAAATTGTATAAAAACAAAAACATTTAATTCTGTTAAATTCTGCAAACATTTCTCTATAAAAATAAAAAAAATAAAAAATAATTTTCAAACAGCAATTAAAATTGACTCCAAGATTAGGTACCATTATTCCGGGATCGGGGAGAGGGTTCGTGGGTGGAGAGTGGTTGGAGATAGAAAAGAGAGGGGGCTCAGGGGTGGGAGGTGAGGTCCAGATTGGGGAAATAAGTGGTCAAGGAGGTGGGGTCCAGGGGGTGTAGCCACTTGGCTAGCAAGAGGCCCGCCGAGGGAGGGGGTCGCAGCTAGATATATAACTAAATATCTACAATTCTTTTTAAAAAACAATTTTACACTTTTATTAAAATCACAAACGTTTCGGGAGAATTTCTCCCTCTATCAATGGAATTAAAAAATTAAAAAATTATTTTATGAAATGTATATATGTACTTAACAAGTGTTGCTTTCTTATATACATTTCATAAAGCAGCTTTTTTTTCTTTTTTAAATTTCAGTAATAAAAAGAGAGACATTCTCCCGAAATCTGAAAATTGATTTTTATAAAAGATTTCTATTTATTTATTTAATAGAAACGTTATTTAGTTTTCAAAAAAGAGATCTCTTGATTAAAAAATTAGAGGTTCCGGTTTACTAAGATCACAAGAGGGTGTCATCTATTAGAACCGTGTTGGAATGGATTATTTTTAATTATATGTCAGAAGGGCTGTTTTTTACCCCCTCGGGAATCGAACCCAAGTGACAATAATAGCAATGCAGGCGAATTATATCATTCCAATAACTACTCTGTGAGGTGAACAGAACAGTCAATTGGAGGCCAATTGGCTACTCTGTGAGGTGAAAGTCTTGGATTGCTAATTTTGGAACTCGGGTTTGATTGCTAAAGAAGTAAAAACAACCTCTTTAACATATAATTGAAAATAGTCCGTTCGATATTTGATCTAATTGATGACAACCTCTTGGGATTTTCTTAAAAATTTAAATTCTATTTCTAACCGCGATTTTAACTCTTATATTAAAAGTGATAATTTAAATTTCTAAAAAGCGAAGGTGATAAGTCAACAGCGCGCGTTGTTTATCTAAACATTTTAATTTTATCTTATTTTAATTCGATCACTTTTTTCTATTCCCTTGATATTGATTACCCGAGTGTAAAATGTATAACATAAAGTCTCACGAATTATTTCATCTCTTATAAATAAAATTGTTTTTTTTTTTTTTTGTTTTTTTCCCAGAGCTGCTTAGAAGATTGCTTTTGCCCAAACAAAAAAAAAAAAAAAAAAAAAAAAAAAGGCAATCCCTTTGAAAAAGTTGACAAATCACATAAAGAGAAAAAACTTATTTGGCGAATAAAATAGCCTAAAATTTCTACGATTAGCTGTCTACTTGATAAGTTTAACTTGTTACTTGTTCTAAAATACTACTTAAGAAAAAATGATACAAAAATAAAAAAAAATATATAGGTATAAAAAACGACCGCTATCCAGAAGAATAATTTAACATTATAATAAAAATATATGGATATACGAAACGAAACACCTTGCCGTGAAATTCAGATACAATGAGAACGGCGTAGATTTTATAGTTAAAATCATTGCATGCAATTTCACTCTCCATTCATTGAGGTAAATGGTCGATGAAATAAAAATCAAAAATGATTAGACTTGGACTAAAAAATATACATATATATATATGGTATATATATTATAGCCTGATTATCTTAATTTGCATCCGAAAGTATTAGCTCAATTGAATACACACCCTCAAAAAATATAACTTTAATTAAATTAGGTCTTTTTTCTAAAAGTCTTAAATTTGTATTTCATTAATATATTTTTATAGAGATATTGAAGTTGAAATTAAATTCTAAACGCTTCATTGAATGAATAAAGTACATATTCGAAGTGATTTGTCTGTGATAGGAAAGTATTTATTTTATGGAATATTTAATTCAGTTAGGTACAGTTAGGGTCCGAATACACTATAGAGAAAATTCTAGCTAGAGAAGACAGCTAATCAGATTAAAGTGGGCGTGGCCTCGAGTGCAGCTTAGTCCAATTGATTTGAAATAAGCTGCAATTATCCCAAGCCTACTTCATTCTGATTAGAGAACAGTCCTATCTAGCTAGAGCTTTCGCTATAGTGTATTCAGACCTTTAGAATGACAACTAGCTTGCAGTTTATTTGATTTTGAAATTTTTTGTAAAAACAATGGAGAGAGATTTCATTTTTAATTCTAAAAAGAAAGATTAAAATTTGATTTAGATTTCAACAATATTTTTTACATTGACTCATACTTTGTACTTTTTTTTTATTATTATTAGATGACCAGAGGCCATTCTCTTTAAATTACATAAAAAAAAATTATAAAACCACTTTACAATAAAACTCAAAAAACAAAAAGGAATTACAAAATACAATTACAAAATACAAAATTAATAGATTATACATAATTCTTACATACATTTATTAAATATATCTGTTAAAAAAAATTAAAATAACAAAATAAATAATATTAAGAACAAAGTTGTTCTTAAAGCGGGAAGTTAACCTTCATTATCAGTCTTTCAATGGAAATATCCATCTGTTACTTCTCATGGGTTGAAATATCGGATTGAATATAATCTTGTAATTGTAAGCTGGTCATTCCGCTCATTGATTTCTGCTTATGAATCTTCAACACTGCTACTCTTGGCAAACTAAATCATTTCAAGTAATATTTATATTTGTTTATTTATAAAAATTTTAAATAATTTGTAAGTTCTGTTAATTAATTCAGATAAGTGTATACTTACAATAATAAAAACGTAATAGTGAGATTACAATAAAAAATAAATAAACAAAACGCATTGCCACGGGCGTAAAATGAACTTGAAAGTATAAATTGAAGGTTGAAAGGATGGACAGAGAAAGGAAAAGTTTGGATAAGAAATATCAAAGTGGACAGGCAGCCTAAGAGCTGAAGAAGACTTTAGGGCGTTTGGAAATAAAACAAGCGATCGTCAAAGCTGAGAGAACCTGACAGGCCACTTTCGAGAAGATGAAACATACATACATGGACAAAAACAAATTCCTTTCAATCCCCTTCAAGAAGTGAATAAATCGATTCAATGGAAGAATTTTTAATACCTAATAGGAGTAGAATTCTCTTTTTTAAGTTAAAATATTGGTTTTTATCAGGGTTCCGTTTAAAATGTAAAACTAGACCCCATTAGTGTCGCTATAAAGGCTATCTGTTCATCCGTCCGTCAGAGCATTGAAGCTAATAAGCTAAATAGGATAAAAACTTGAAATTTATAAGTTACTAGCTGGAAGGCCCGCCTTCGGCGGCTCTCTAGTTAGCCAGGGGGCACGCCACTGGACCCCCGACCCACGAACCCCACCCTCATACCCCACTCCCACCCACCACCCCCCCTTTAACCCCCCACCCCTGCACAATGCACCCTTACCCCCCCCCACACACACACACACCACCACCCCACACCCAACCCCCGCACCACCCCACTACCCCTGACCCCAACCTAACCCCCCCCACTCCACCCTGCACCCCCTGCCCCCCGAACCCCCCATTTCGGTGGTTAGTTTTTGTATTTCTAGCCTTCTAGTGACCCACAGATTATGTATACAAAATTTGGTTGAGTTCGGTCAAAGAGCAAGAATTTTCATAATTTGACCCTCCCCCCCTTTTTGGATGGATTTTTGGGGGAATTTTTTTTAAACAAAAGTTGTCAGAAATCATATCCCCTACAACTTTGCTCATAATAAAATTTGCCGTAGAGTTAATAGTTTAGGAGTTATTAGATAATTTTCATTCGTGGGGGGGGGGGGTAAACAAAGTTGTCAGAAATCATATCCCCTACAACTTTACTCATAATAAAATTTGCCGTAGAGTTAATAGTTTAGGAATTATTAGATAATTTTCATTCATGCCTCCCCCAAACCCCCTTCTAGGGTCAAATATCAAAAAACGTTATATAGCTAAAAACGCAAGTTAGAGAACGTCTGATGTAAATATGAAATTTCATAATAATCCTTCAGCTGTTTTTACGTGAATCGTGAGCAACTTTTCGAGAGCGACGGAAACATACAGACATACAGATACACACCAAACGAGAATTTTGTTGAGGGGTGTTTTTGTTCATAACTGCTTGAAACGTGTACAGCAAAATTTGGCGGGATTTGGAGCAATGTACAGACAAAACCTTAATTTTATATATATATAGAAATTGATTCCCTTTACTCAAATCAAAAATCCTATTTAAATTTTAATCAAAATATTATTATTGAAAGGGTAGAATTTTATAAAAAAAAAATACTTTTTTACGATTAAATGTGAGGTTTCTCTGTAAAGATCTCTTAAAGCAAAATTATCATTTTCATAGTATCATTATTAATTTATTCCTATTTAAAATGATGGTATAAAATTTCCCGTTCTTAGATGATTTTTAACATGTTGGGTTTAGAAAAAGCTTAATTTAAAAATTCTACAAATTTACTGATTTCGTACTCTCAGCGACAAATAAGATAGGATTTGAAATCTTAAGTATTTTGTGAATTATAAGGCACAGGTGGATAGAAATAAAATTGTGGTCAAATAAATCTCGGTGTAATATACATATTTAAGCAATAGTATTGCAATAGTAGTTTGTGTATTAGTATAGTAGCAGTAATTGTGTGGTTGGAATACCTTGGAAGATTGTATATATAATCGAACTAAATGACCAACATTTGTGAAAAATTTAACATTATATTAGCTACCCTCTTCCCCGAAGAAGGATACCATTGAGATAATTTGAAAAAACGAAGCAAAAAACCCCACTTTTTTCATGCTCTATTACAATACTTGACCATATCCTGTAATGTAAAATAAAATAAAAAATAAAAAATACAACACTTTTCATCCATGATATTAGAATACTACATCATATCCCGTTTATGATAGAAAAATTAAAAAAAAAAATAAAAAAAATATATAGTAAATTTATATAAAATTCCAATATACAAATTCCAAATAAACATAATTGTTACGGCCAATGAAAGGAAGACAGAGGGGAATGTCGCATTGGATTTCCTTTACTGACTTTTAAAACCCTGAAGAATGAGGGAATAGCCTCCGAAACGTCGGTTTTATGAATAAAAATATAGTTTAAATTATCTTCTTCTTTTTTGGACTGCCTCATCGATATCCACTTAATTCACTTATCAGTCCCTCTCCAAAAATTACTCCAATAAATATAATTATTTGATAAAACAAATTAGTTAAAAGAAATTTAAATTTAAAATATAAGTGAAAATCTTGTGAGATAACACATTTTTTATCTATGCAATTCACTTCTATTATAGGTACTCTGTAATCCGCCAAAACAGATAACGGAATAAATAATGGGTATAGATATCTATCTATATCTTGTACAAAGCGTCTTTTTTTCCTAAGAATTTCATAAATTCATTTTTCTGTATAATATTATTTTCGTTGTGTTTAATCTAATCAAAAGTTCTCTTTTCACTTGCAATGCTTTTTTATTTATTTCTTTTCGAGACTCAAGAGCATCTACTTGTCCAGTAGGTGATTATTATTTATTGTCGTTGTTTATTCCTCTGTTTTGATGTTTTTGTTCACGGATGATGTTTAGGATTGTTAAGCCCTTCAAATGTTTAAGAGGTAAATATTAATTTTATATTTAAAAAATAAATCTAAAAATTTACATTTGCTTCATTTAAGTATTATATAATTTATTAAAAAAATTACCCATAATTTCTCATTAATTCTGTGTGATGTGTTTATTTGCTAACTTCTACCTATACTTCAAGAGTGTCCAAATCAATAAAGATAGTAAATAATGTAAAATAATGATTTCCACCATAACAAATAAGCAAAAATGTCATTGCCTTTGATTTCTTATCGATCAGAATTTCTTTTTTATCATTGAGCAGATCAAGAAGTTTAAAACAGCCAAATAATAAATATTTTGAAAGATACTGTTCCCTTTAGGCGTACCCAAACGTTTCTCTGAAATAAATAGCAAAATTACAAAAATTTCAGGGAACATACCGAGTCTTGAAATAGTATATATACTTTTTTCTTATGTTTGCCATTTTATGGCTTAGAAATATGAATTTTAAGATTCTAAATAATACAAGTTATTATATTTTTTGGTCCAGGAAGCAGAATTCGGACTTTAGCAATTTATTCCTTGTTTCTGTTCCATTTTTTTGTTCTATTCCAGTTTTTCCATGAATTTGAAATATGATCTTGATATGTAATATTCATTCCTGTCTCTTTGCTCATCATGTCTCTTTCGATCTCTCTTGAGATTTTCTTTGTTTTTGTTTAATAAATAATTCTTGTTATTCCCTGGACAAGTCCCTCGGGAGCGGACCTGGGCTCCAGTCTGATCCCGGCTTGCTCAAATGAGCCTGTGCTCGTTTTTAGAGCCAGAATCCCGCAGTAATGAGTTAATGATGAGTTAAAGGACGAAAAGTTTCAAATGGCTATTGGACGACAACGCAGCGGCATAACTCCGACTGCAATTTATAGAGATAAGACCTTTGATTAATTAGAGGTTTAATTAAATTGAAGAGGGAAGCCGTTTATTTGTTTGTTTGTTTGCCTTTCCACTGTAGAAGCGTACGCTACCTGCGGAATTTATTTTCACTCTAATCCGGGCCAAATTAAAAGCTAAATTTTTATACAAAGTCAATAAATACTCTGTTGCTCATTCGGACTGGATTAATTAACGGAAGCCTCAAATGATTATACTAATATAATATTAAGAGTTTATCTTAATTTTAACTGAAAATAAATCTTTATACTAAATTGAAAGAAGAGTCGGTAAGCTGTTTGCAGTTTCGGTAAATTAAATTATAAATATCAAATATTAATTTCGATTTAAAAATTTCTTACCTAGAGTCAAAAGGCAGTTCCTAGAATAATAGGAATTGAGAAATTATTCTCTACTAGTCTGTAACAAGCCTGTACTTGTATTTGGCATCTTTGAAATACGTTAGCTCTAAAGAGAGATAATTCTATCTACGCTCTTTTTAGTCATTTTCCTCGATTAGATTCTAATGAAAGAATCGCTCACCTACACAATTATTGAATAAAGAAAATAAACTGCAACTGATCGTTGCTAAACTTTATCCAAATTCATTTGAAATATTAATATGTTTGTTCCTTTATCAGATATCACTTGCAATTTGTAGTTCATATTGACATCAATTCAAAAATAATTCTCATTTAATAGACGAGGAATAACCATTCTACATTGGATTTTTGACATTTCGGTTATTATTGTTACCATTGCTGAAGACATCGAGGAATCGACTTAAAATCAAAAATAGCCATCGATTCTCATCTAATACTTGAGGAATAACAATTCTACGTTAGGTTTTTGACGTTTCGATTATTATTGGTAACCATTGCTGAAGACATGGAGAAATCGACTTAAAATCAAAAATAACGATCGATTCCCACCTAATACTAGAGGAATAACCTTATTGCATTCCATTTTTGATGTTGTGACTATTAATGGCAACCTCTACTGAAAACGTCGAAGAATAGACTTAAAATCAAAAAGGCTAAATTCTTTTATGGCAAACAACTCAAGCTTGAGGTTTCCATTAATAGTCAAAACATCAAAAATGGAATGCAAGAAGGTTAATCCTCTAGTATTAGATAAGAATCGATCGTTATTTTTGATTTTATGTCGATTCCTCCATGTCTTCAGCAATGGTTACCAATAAAAACCGAAATGTCAAAAATTCAATATAGAATGGTTATTCCTCAAGTATCAGATGAGAATCGATTTCTCTATGTCTTCAGCAATAGTTACTAATAAAAACCGAAACGTGAAAAATCCAATATAGAATGATTATTCCTCAAGTACTAGATGAGAATCAATCGCTATTTTTGGTTTAAAATCGATTTCGCTATGTCTTCAGCAATGGTTACTAATAAAAACCTAAACGTCAAAAATCCAATATAGAATGATTCCTCAAGTACTAGATGAGAATCAATCGCTATTTTTGGTTTAAAATCGATTTCTCTATGTCTTCAGCAAAGGTAACGGATAAGAAATCAACGCAGTTGCTATGGTTACTTATAAAAATTCCTCCCAAATTTTTAGCATTTCACAGAGAGAAGCCTATCCATTCTTACTTAAGCAAGACTAAATGAGCTATATTAAAACTTTCAAATGAATAAATTTTAAAGAATTTAAAAAATTAAAAAAGTACTCTCTTACTCTAGAGTAAAGTACTTTAAAATATAATTTTACTAAAAACTTTATTTAACCTTTTTTGTGGTCCCCAAGGTACTTAATTAGGATATTAAATTTCATCAAAATTGGTTAATTCATTTTCAAGATATTTAGAAAAAAACTAAAAAAGTACTGAAATAAAGTACTAATGTTTGTGGGCCGATATGTACCAAAAACTAATCAGCGCTTCATTTTGTTAAACTAATAGTACGTTTCCAATTTCATTTCAATCGGTACAACGGTGTGGAAAAAATCGTGGGCCAAAAAAACGATAACATACATACATACATACATCCATACATACATACATCCGCACGCACTAAATGAAAAAATCCCACTTTTTGGCCTCTCGACGAGACCCCTTGTAATTTTTGGCAAAACCGTCACGTGCTAAAATTCAACCTAATTGAATACTACAATTTGTGACTTTAATTGAGTCCATGGGTTCCGTAGTCTTTACCTGAGGACCCTTTGAAGCCACGCTTGCCCCGAGAGCGATTACAATACTTTACCCATGCTTTGCATTGGATAAAGTAAAAAAAGGAAAACTTTACTAAAAACGGCCTTATAAGTTTTTAATAATAAGCTTTAATATAAATTGTTCATTTATGCTTATAATATGAATACACGGCCTTAAAATTACAATAAATCATTCAAAAATGATGTTTTCTGCATTTTAGTAGTTCTAAAGCCCAAAATACAATCAGCTGGAAATAATAACATTTTAGCACAAAAACTAACTTTCTACTACTTTTTCTTCTTAAAATATCTTGTGTATCTGAATACAGACACACAGACAGAAAAAAAAAATCATGAAGGAAAATTATTTTTCTCCAGGTCCAGACATTTTTCAGAACAATGAGCAAAAAAATGAAATTATATTTTTTGTATGAATTCAATACTAATCTCGCCCGGCATGTATTAATAAGAATCAGAAAAAATATTGAAGGATATACGAAACCCATTTCAAAATAAAAATAAATCGGATTTTCGGGTTATTATTAATAATCTAAAACCCCATCTACAAAAAACCTTTCTATCAAATAGTTTCAAAGCTATATTTTTGTTAAAATTAACTAGCGCTTTAATGAAGAAAGGGCTGACATCTATTGTATATCATCATAATATTACATTAAAAAATACAGAAAAAAAATTCAGTATTTGGAAGAAATTCCACTGCGTAATACCCAAGAGACTTTTTGTGATTAGATATGTTCGCTCTCGTTAAAGGACGGCTATTTTGTTGGCTTCTCCTTTCTTTCAATATCCGTTGTTTTGAATATTTTCTTTTCAAATATAGAGAAGAGATATATGTAGCTGTTAAAGCTTGTATTTTTGGGATTGAATTTATTAAGAGTTGAAATCACACTTAATTCATTATAATTATTTATTGAACAAGACGAATATTACAATATAACTATGACGTTTCTATCGGTTTATTGATCGTTTTCTAGTATGAGCATTGAGCATCCACGCCGATTTTAGGTTAACTATTTGTTCGTGTTCAATAAATGTTTATAATTAATTATGTGTGATTTAAACAAAATTTTAACTTTTAACAAATATAAAGACGTTTAAAAAGTCATTTTTATACTGGGTTATGATGATGGTTGACCAATTTTACTCCTTAATGTTCTAAATCAGTTTATTATCAATCAATAGAATCGTCAAACACGCATGAAATAACTCTGGGTGTCGAGTTATGACTGCTTAAATGACTCAAGATAAGGTAAATGTTGTTACTATAACACTCTACCGGAGCTTAAACCCAAGATATTGATACCTTACAGATATTAGATCATTTGATATTATTACCATATATGTCTGCCTGTGTAAAGGAATAAGCATTTTAAGTATCATCTAATTTCGTCATACTCGATTTTCCCGATTGATTTCCCATACTATATGTTAACTACAAACAAAGGCGTATTCTACGTCGACGAATATATCAATCCCCTGGTACTCAACGTGATGTCCGGTGAGCATTTTCTTTCAGCCCGACTTGGCTACGTAAAATAACAAATTAATTAGAAAAACTATTAGTTAAAAATCACAAGCTATTATAAATCGAAGAGATTGCCTAAATATTAATAAACAAAAATTTACAATTTTACATTGCAAATATAGCTATTTTTCTTGCACCAGCGTATACTTATTTATTAAGTTATAATGTAAAATCCTTTCAATTTATCCAAAGCTCCAGCAACAAAGCTTAACTTGAGTAGCAAATTTGACAATGCATATTTTAAATATTCTGTTTCTGGGCTTACTTACTTATTGAGAAACAAAGCTAGTGAATCCATGTAATTGAACCTAAATGACCAGATTGAAATGATTTACATTTTTATAATTAAACGCACGATTTTAATACTCAGCTCCTGGTGATGCAACTTGCACAACAAAGAGTCTTATTTGAATGCATACCCTACCTCTAACCAGGCGGCATTGAGTCTTTCCAATCAACGTTCTGATTTGTGTCTAAATAAGCTCGTATATATAAAATAAATAAATACCTAAGCATAAATATATTATTCTAGCTAAGGATGAAAATATAATGGAGAAAAAAGAAGTGAACAAAATAGCTAAATCAAACTTTCTTAAACTTTTCGTCAAACAGAGATCGAGTTGAGCTTAGAATTCAAACACGCTTTTCTCACTTTACTATTCGCTAATTTGTTTTCAGCCTAAATTATTAACATGATTTTTAGCTGTTAAAAACTAACTTTACTCTATACATATAATTAAATTTAGAAAAAATTATAAATATTTCTTCAAAATCTATTTTTTTTTTCATTTTTGACATTGACTATATTTTTCTGTTTGTCCCATTCATCCTTAATAAATTTTAAATTAAATTTCTTCTCTTTTGATACAAGATGTTTTTTGAATTTTCGTTGCCTTACTTTCATTAAGTAATAATCAAAGAAAACGTTATATATAAACATCATGAATTGACAAATGTAATACCTAATGTACATTTTATTTTAAATCTTTGATTGCTCTGTATATTTGAAATTCAATTTAACACTGTTTACTTGTAAGCTTGTTACATAAACTTTTGAAAAAAAAATCGATATGGAACAGGTATACGTATTTCGAAAAGCGCAAGGGTTGTTTCTTGTGTCAAAATCAGCCTTTGTTGTCGGTTTGTTGATTGATGGCTCGCTTTTTCACGAGAATTTAATCCCAAAAAAGGGAATACGGTTGACCCAGACAGCTCCATCACTCGTGCAAGAAATCCACCCCTAAGTAGTATTAATAATAATTCCAGGACTTCAGAGGAAATTTGGAATTTGAAGGAATTATGATCTTGATTATTTGTTTGTTTTTGTCTCCACTCAGGCTCATTAAAAGATTAATTAAGTCTAATTAAAAAATTTAATTAGCAATGTAACTACAATACAATAGGTACATGAAGAAAAATCAATGAGCTTGTCCTCTGCTTGATGCAAATAAACACATAGATAAATATGACGAAAATAAAACTGCATATAGACATAATTTGTTGAATGACCTCTGACCAGCTTAATATAACAATAAAATAGATTTATCTGCATTCACTCGGGTATGTGAACCCATGAGAAATAACAAATAGGATATTTCTTCTATTAATAAGACTGATGATGAATGTCAAACCTTCGAAACTGTAGTCTCTAACAAATTAATTTTATAAATATAGGTAGGTATATATCTTTTGATAAGCATTTCAACCACCGAAGTATTCAATCTACAAGAAGTTTTGATGCTAAAATCAAAATAATTCATTAGGAAATATATAGATTTAGGCACTAGAACAAATTTTATACGATTTTCTGTTCTAGTCTTTCGTAATGGAATCAGACAGATATAGAAAAAACTTGAAAATTATTTTTATCCACATTCCTAAATACTAATAAGCAACAATAAATTAAAAAATTTTCATATGGATAAATCAATGAGATTGTATGATTGCATGATGCGAAAAAATATACTTATAATTATTATATGATGAATATACTTTTTTGTCAGGTTTGTTATTTGCAACCTCATTGATTTTCCTTATGAATCATCAACTCTGCTACTCTTGTCAAACTAAATAAATCTTTTCATTAAATTTATTAAAATTATTTATTTATTTATTAAATCACTAACAATTATAGAAACATAATGACAACGACGTTTCGATCATTACATCTGTGATAATTATAATTTCCATGTGTGAGTTACCACGTCAATGGACTGCAATCAACTGGCTCAAACAAGCGGCCGTTATTGGAAATTTAAAATTCACCAATGTGGTCTGATTGAAAAGTATCGCTCCTTTTGGTTTTGAGGTTTGTAAGACCCCAAG
>JALMQS010000028.1:779807-816428 GCA_024734495.1 Forficula auricularia
ATAGTGACTAATTTGACCATGTAAGAAATTGTGGCAATTTTGAACATGGCCTGTTCTGTGATGCTGTTTGGCGGCTTCTCTAAGACCAGAGCCTGTTGCTTGCAGACCAATGACTTGGTAAGTCACTCTTGAAAACGATTAAAGATGTAGTTAGTAATCGAAACGTCCTTGTGAATGTGTTTGTATATATTTGTAAGAATTTTAATAAATAATTAGCTACAAGGCCCGCCTTCGGCTGCCCTCTTGCTAGCCAGAGGGCTCACCCCTGGGCCCCCACCAACCCCACCACCCCAATGTACAGACAAAATCTTAATTATATATGGAGAGGCCTAGTTTCAAATAATTAATTGTAATTAAAGTTATGTGTATAATTATGATAAATAAAAGGCTTATTATTATTATTATTATTTTTATTATTATTATTATATATTACATTTAAATTAGTAACGATGACGACCCCTGGACTCTCACCTCTCGGGCCCCCCCCCCCCCCCCCCGAAACCCATTGATTATATTTAATATTTTGAGCGTGATGGGTTTACCGAGCGAACCCGGATAATACTAAAAATTACTCTTATGTATCTATTTAATTTGTTAAATTTTGTAATCTTCAATTATAGAGGATTTTTTGATTATTTTTGTAATACCTACCCTTACGGACACTAACAACGATAAATCCCAGTTTATTTAATTCAATAACTTGTGCCCAAATTTGTCAGACCCTCTTTTAAGAGGATTAAATTAGATGTTTTCTGATATATAAATTGAATAAAGCAAATGGCCTGGTGAAGGGATGAGACAGGGGATGCTGCCGAATAAGTATGAATGGATGCAATGCTGCTCTTTTGGATTTTCTGTATAAATTAAATGTCAATCCCGGGGATTAGGCCGGCTTGGTTTTAAGTGGCTGCCGAGTAGAGTGGCCATTTGTCTGCCGTCGCAATTTACCATCTGGCCCATTGGAAACGGAAGTAGGACTGGCTAGCCCACTTCCTGCCCCTGTCCATGGGTCACTCACCGCCAATAGGCTGTTAAATACCGATAATGTTGACGAATGCCTTTTTAAAGCTTTTAATTACTGAGATCTATTGGAACAGATGTACCGATTCCCGGATCCATTCACAAAGAAGCTTTAAGTAGGTCCATTATAGCTCCCGTTGGGAGGTTTATATCGACCGGGCCATTCTTAATGAAAAATTGTTGTTCACTCTTTAAAAGGGAAAAAAAATTCTCAGTATTTCTTGTTTCCGTTACTTCAAAGTATTTCAAAGTTCGAATTTATTTGACTAAATTTAAACTCAAAATTTTTTCAACGCGTTTCTTCCAATTTAATAACAACTCTTCACTATCATAACCGAACAAACGCATTCGCCAGCTCTTTTATCCCTATGACTTCTAGAATCTCCGTCTTTCCCGTGACCTTCAACCAGTGGTGCATCAGTTGGTTTAAGACCGGTACGGTAGAACTTTCAGTTGAGTTCGGCGAACCAATGGTAAAAATGGTACTTAATACTTGTAATCAGAGTTCTCTTAAAGGTGGGTGTCTGTGTATCCTTTTAATATGAAAATCCCAAATTTACATTCCTCACACTTTTTAAAGTTCATCTGCGCAACAGCGTATGCTAAAAGCACTACGTGATGACACTAGTTGACGTCAAAAACAACGCCTTGCGTATTTGAAGGACTACCATATAAAATAACGTTTGAATAGTAAAATCACGTGTGTACTCAAGTCACAAGATAATATTTTAAATTTTTATAAAGATTTTCAGGATGTAACAGATTTTCTCTCAAAAATAACAAAATAAAGTGTTGTTTCCAAACTTTCGAACCTTTATTAGATCTTCTTCAGGGTTATTGTTGAAAATAAGAGGAGGCGCTAGAACGGGAAAGTTGATGTATTATTCTTATGGAAGAATAGAGTTTGTTTTTCCGATAATTTTCTGCCCCTATTAGATGTCATGTGCGGTAAGTTATCTATTTATAAGAATTTTGCTGGCTTGGTGTGTACTGGATATAGGTATTAATTTTTTGTTGTTAAGGATAAATAAATTGAATTTGCTTCTTTCCAGTAATTTATTTTGTTATTCAAATGGTTAATCCAAATATTTCGAGAGCGTTCTCAGCATGTCTTCCTCAGTGGAAACCACTCCCCCACCAATGTGCCGACCCCATCAGTTTGTACAGAACATTGATAAAAGCTCGATCACACAACATGTGATTACTTACATATAACTATTAATTCTATTTATTTCGAAGAGACTATTGTAATTTTCTAAACTATTAATTTTAATATAATTTTGAAAATTTTTATTTTTTTTGTTGGTTTTTTATAAAAGCATACCCGGTTAAACTAGTGTAGAGTTTTCGGTTCTGTTTTGTGCTCGTCATTTTTTTTTTTTTTTTTTTTTTTTTTTTTGTTTTAATTTTAAGTATCCATGTATAGCTGCTAGTTGAATATTCCTCATGCGCTCCTCCCTCACTCGCTCTCTTATTGTCAAAGACATGATTATATTTCCCTTCTCAATGTTTTTTATTATTTCATATTTCGTAAATTGCTTAACAAAGGAAAGTTTTATTTGATCCCAGCCTAAATGTTCTCCCCACCCCTATTCTTAAAGCCCAAAGTCGATGTAGAGGGATAACTTTTTTCATTACTTTGACAGTTTTTGAATGTCATATTTTGTCTGCAAGATACGTGACCTCAACTGGTCTCCGAATTCTATTCTATATTTACAAACATTTTTAATTTGATCATGGCTATGTCATCAATCATTCTTTAGAAACAAAGAACAAATGGATCCATGGATTGTAAATAACGAGAGCCAGAGCAAATTATTTTATCTTTTCCCCCTCTTCGATTGTATTTTATAAAAGTGATACCAATTACTTTGATCTTTCCAGTCGTTTTCTCTTAATTGTTTTTTAAAAGCTTCATATTTAATAATATTTTAGTGGGCACAACCAAAATAAATATTTCTTTTACTAGAAGTTATGATTGTGAACAATTGATACTTTTCAGAATAAATGATAATAATAGTAGGTCAATATAGTTTAATAATTATAATAGTCAATAGAGAGCAGCGAAAATAAATGAAGAAAGAATTCAAAATAATGAAATCTCATCTTCAAATAGATATTAGACATAAATTTTAAGCCGGAATCTATATCTCAGTGAATAAGAGCCAAATCCCGGCTTTGAATCCCAGTAGATCCTTTTGTCTATTATACAATTTTTATCTTTATTCTCTAATCATTTATTTAGTTAACTATTATATTATAATCTAATGTATTATATATGTTAGAAAAGTAAAATCGCGAAAGGTTTTTAAACCGTAAAAAGAATTAAGCTTTATGAGGAATGTACTAAATACTAGACGATGATCAAATGCATTACTAAGTACTTACACTCGGCGAGTTTCGTCAATGAAGGAAATTCGATTTTTCAAATTATATTTTAAAATTTGGTGTTTTTTGAGGCTCTTGAAAACCTTGGAAACAGATGGAATCTCTTCGTTTTCTTCTTTTTAAGAGCCTCAAAAACACCAAAATTGTAATTTAAAACATTATAGTACCCTACCAAATTATATTTTGTTTATTTATGCATAGAAATATTTGAAACTTGGATAAAAATTATTTTCAAACTTAAGTTTTCTATCTGTTTGATTGTATGTGTGTTTGATTTCTGATACCTACGATAACTCAAGAACAAAAGCAAAAAGTTTCACATTGTTTAATTTCTATTGTAAAGAAGTGAGTAGATTTTGAGCTTTCTAGCTTTAGAACTTACAAATGAAAATTTAGAAAATCAGAACAAGTTCGAATTGTTAATTTAGAAGCTCTCGAATTTTCGTGGTTAACAAGCTGTAATATGGCAAAAAAGTTTAATAATCTCAATATTACATCTTTTAAATTCAAACTTTACGGAAACGAAATTTGTCAAATCACCAAAATTTGTAGAATACCTACTGAGTCTTGCTTTTTTCTATAAATGTATATTTAGTGTTTAATTGTTTTTAATTAATTAATTTATTTTTTATCTCTTAAATATTCTACTCCTATAAATTTACAGATGGGTGAACCATAATTGGAATTAGTACCCGTCTTTGGAATAATGTGGAATTATTTTGGAATTCATTAGATAAAGCCTCTTCATCTATTGTCTTCTACTTGGAAATGAAAGTGGAAGTGGAAGTAGGTGTACACGATATTAGGTCGCGGTTCACCCCTCGAAATTTACTTAAACATATTCAGGTCCTATAACATGATTTTTAGATCTAAAATACTCGACTTAATATTTTTTTCCGGAAATATTTTTATTTCATACTAACATGAATCTAAAATAATACTAATTTTACCTATTGATTCTGTTAATATTTAAAATTTATACTAGTATGTTTCTTGTAATAATCAATTTGCCCCAAATGAGTCCCCCTTTATATATTAATGTTCATATTATGCTTATACAATGACATTTTTTTGTTTCAGGTAAGCTTTGCCATTTCACTTGATTGTTATTCATTCCTTGTACAATCCTTCAGAGTATAGTAAGTATTATTACCATCATCTATTTCAATTATTTACGAAATGAATTTTTTTATGTATTCAATGTTTCACCATAAAAAAATAGTATAATATTTTTTTAGTATTTATTTAATGGGAAAAAGTAATTCTTCATAAACTTATTCTGAAAACAGTATTTCCGGTCACAATGTATATTTTAATAGAGCGGATCGCTTAAATTGCTCAAAAGTAAAATACCTTCTCTTTATTTTAATTTATAAGGTTGAATTTTGAATAAAATAGTTATAAATATTAGATTGAAATTTTTATACTGGGTGGAAATGGAAAAATATTTAAGATGAAAGAAGACTCCAAAGATTTATTTTCTTATTGAAAATTAATCACTGATTTGCGCCTTAAACATGGGTCAAAAATTCCTAAACAGAAACATTAAATTTATTTATTACACCACCCACACACATATTATAGGAAGAATTCGAGAACAAAAATTGAAAAATTTTGAAAGAAGTTCGAAAATGCAAAAGTTTAAATAATTCACCTTTCTAGTGTTCCGTATTAGGTAAAACGGGGCCCTATTAATGGCAGATTCATAAGCTAAATAAAATAACCTTGAAATTGATAAATTATTTACATTTTTTCCAAAACCAAAAATCGTATTATAATAATTTTAATCGGGTGATTATATACTATGAAAAATCTTCAATCCTATTCATGGATTATTTAATTAAACAGAACCAGTTGGTAAATATTTGATTGGAAATAAATACAATTGGAAAGGGCTTTAGGATAGGGCGGTTCTTCGAGTAATTTCATTATCTCTACATATATCGTAGGTATTTATTTGCACACCTGAGGGAAAATATTTTTTTTTTATCCACATTTTATTTAATAATTATATTTAGCCTCTCAAATAAATCATTTTTAATCATTTATATCCATTCATTAATAATTGACATTATGTTCAATTGATATATTAATTTCGAATGTTCGATTATTAATCTTTGATTTTCATAAATATCACATGACCTGTTTGCTATTGTAATATGTACATAAATGAAAATGTCTATTTCGCCGTCTATATCATATTTTTATTAATAACTAGCTGCAAGGCCCGCCTTCGGCGGCCCTCTTGCTAGCCAGGAGGCACGCCCCCTGTACCCTCAACCCACGAACCCCACCCTCCCACTCCACCCCAAAAAAAAACACCCAGCACCCCCTACCCCCCGCACCATGGACCCGTGCCCAACCCCTGCCCTCACACCACCACCCCAACACTACATCCTGCACCCCCACCTCGGACCCCCACCCCCGTACCACCCCACTACGCTACTGGACACTCACCTGAACCCCCACTCCACTAACCCTGCACCCCCCGTGCCCTCCACCCCCGCCTAGCCCCCTGAATTTCACCCCTCAACTACGGCCCCTGGACCTCCCGCTCCACCCCCTGCACCCCCTACTCCGCCTTACTCCCTCACTACACCCCCATTCCACCCTGCGCGCCCCATGACCTAATCCACCCCCGCACCCACCCTCTGCACCCAGTTTTTGAATTTTTGGCCTTCTAGTGACCCACAGATTATGTATACAAAATTTGGTTGAGTTTGGACCAAGAGCAAGAATTTTCATTCCCCCCCCCTCCCTTTTGGGTGGTTAGTTTTTGCATTTCTAGCTCCCTAGAGGCCTACAGATTATGTATACAAAATTTGGTTGAGTTTGCTCCAGGGCAAAAATTTACATATTTTTCACCCTCCCCCCCTTTTTGGGTGGTTTTTTGGGGGAATTTTTATAAACAAAAGCTGTCAGAAATTACATCCCTTACAACTTTGCTCATCATAAAATTTGCCGTAGAGTTAATAGTTTAGGAGTTATTTGATAATTTTCATTTGTGCGCCCCCCCCCCAAACCCCCTTTTTGGGGTCAAAATATCAAAAAGTTGCTCATAGCTAAAAACGAAAAGTTAGAAGACATCGATACAAATATGAAATTGCCAACCCCCAAACCCCCTTTTGGGGTCAAAATATCAAAACTTTATATAGCTAAAAACGAAAGTTAGAAGACATCTGATACAAATATGAAATTTCATAATAATCCGTTTAGCCGTTTTAACATGAATTGGAACTTTTCGCGGAAACCACGGAAACATACAGGAATTTTGTTGAGGGTGTTTTCGTTCATAACTTTGCTTGAAACGTGTGTAACCAAAATTTGGCGTGATTTGGAGCAATGTACAGACAAAACGTTAATTTTATATAATATAGATTTAGATATTTAATTTTTTATTTATTTATTTTCTATCCATACCCTACTCGGATTTTGGATTCTTACATACTAATTTAGATATTTAATTTTACATATCATGAAATGATTTTTTAATGAAAAACATTTGCCAAATTCTAGCAAACACAGAACTCCGTGTTTCGTAGTTATTTTTTTTTTAATCTTTTTACTTATATATATGTGTAAATTTGCATTCCTATCATCTTAATGTTTTCACAGTTAGATGACTTTATTACCACTTTGTCACACCTAGACAAAAGAAACAAAATACCCTTAATATATGAAAAGCGAATTTAGAAAAAAAAAAAAATGTTTTTCTGGTCTATATCACTCAAAAAGTGAACAAAAATATATTAGTCACTGCGTGCGTGTTTCTATGAAACCGCTCAACATTCGAAGAATCCGAATTCTAGACATTTTTTTATTTCATTTTTCTTGTAATTTTTTCAAAAACGGTATTCTAATCAAAGAAATTTATCTCGGTTAAAATTAAGGATTGAGAGTCTCTCATGTATTTTTCAGGTTTTGAATACAAAAAGGGCATAGAGTAATATAGAGTGGAAGGCTCCATAAGGAGCCTATGTATTTTAGCCTATACGAGTTACTGAGCTCTCTGGCGGTTCGGAATGGGCAATGAAATGCCGGAAACCGCTCTCTTTAGCTCAATAATTAAACTATTAAAGAATTAACATATAAAAATAAAAGAAATAAACTACTAGTTAATTTTATATAGGGTACTTACATTTCAGGATTTTTAGGTCGTTTAAAAAAAATATGTTCTTTATCTGATTTTGTGTCGGGAAAGCAACCTTTCACAAAACATTGACGTCGAGGACTAAGCATATTTAATAATATTTTAATCTATAAATTTGTACGTTGGAAAATTTTCTAAATGAACGTTTAGCACAAAGCCTGTATGAATCTTTTATCCATGACAAAGGCTTTGAATGTCCTATGACTATGATCTTTGAATAGGCCTTAAGGACTAAGAATAATGTTCTCCGAGCCGCTAGAGAGCGCTTTTCGATATTCGGTAGCCTTCCACTCTATATTACTCTATGAAAAAGGGTTGCAAAGTAAGATGGGGGGGGGGGGGGGGGGGGCTTTGGACCAATTTGTAAGATCATATCAAAATAATAATTAGTTAAACTTAAAAACATTTTAATATGATTTTAAAAGGATATAACTACTGATTTTCAAGCTAAGTACATGATGAAATCAAGTATTAATTTCAAACAATCTCTTAATAAACACTAATAAAACTGATGTTGCAAAATTCCAGCAAGATCCTTTTCTACTTCAATGAAATTAGATCATGTTTAAAAACAATTTAGAATTCACTAGAAGAAATTATGATAAATGACTAGTAATAATATGTAAACATTTCAAAAATGATTTTCACACTTTAATGCACCTTCATATAAACTAAATAAATTATTACGTTTCGTGAATAACATATTTTTTTTCTAGTTTTTGTCCCCAAAAATAATTAAGACCCTACATAAAAGGTGTGTTTGTGTAAACGAAAAAATCTATTATCATATTAATGGAAATGGAAGGTCATTGTCAGTGGACTCACGTACCCTATATTCCGCCCCTTTAAAGCCCAAGGGGTGCAGAATAGCAATGTTAATTCCTATTATGCAACTCTTCCTCAGTGACAACTCTATTTATATCATATTTGAGAATACTATTATCATTTTGAATAGGTATATACTGTATACATAATAATTACTTATGGAGATTGAACTAGAATAGAAAGTAAAGGCCTTTATATTTATTTATAAATTTGTATAATAAGACAGAAATGTTTAATATTACTTTTATTGAAACTACGGCGATTTTGGTGAGTTTTCCTCAAAAGACTGTTAAATTTGTTAAAAAAATTACATTAACTTGCATTTAACAGGCACAATAAATTTTATTAATTATTTCCCATAAGATTATGTTGAAGATTTAATGAGTGGTTCAGATTAATATTCAGGAGGTTCCCGATGAAATCGCATAGGGTAGAAATCTGAAAATATTTGGGAAGAAATTAGAACACACGTCAAAAACCGAGAGACATATAGTATGGATAATGAGGAAGGGAATAAATCGGAAAGGCTAAAACCTAGAGAGAAATATTTTTCCAGGATAATGAGATGTGAAATTCTTAGAAGGGAAAAAATTGACATGGAATAGTGTTAAATGAGGTCAGATAGCTGGGTCAATCCATTCTTAGGACATGATGACAATGACCCTTCTTTCACCTGCACACAAGTGACTAACCTGTGAAAATTGAACTTTTCTGCTGAGGGTAATGTTTTTTTTTGTGTGCCTAGGTTCAGGATTCAAATAATTTTATGGTGTGCCCTAAAATGAACAAAGTTTGTGTTTTGAAGCTAATGTCAAGACAATCTCTACTATAATATTTGAAAGGAAGGTTTGATTCCGGTCATATTATATTGACGAAAGTCTGACATCTCTTCGAGTTATATAAAATTAATGATTCCATGTAATGGAATATTGAATGGGTGCAGAAAGTTATCGGGGAAACAAACTCTATTCTCCCAAAAGAACAATACTTTTACTTCTCCGTTAACTAGCGGCTCTGATTTTCCCAGATCAACACAAGCAAAGCGCTTCATTTGAACTAAACAACGTCAATAGACGTCGCTAGCATCGTATTTATTTCTTTGTGGAATCAGAATTTCCCCCTTTTTTTATTAGAAGAATTCATTAAAATGTTACATCATATAAATACATAGTTCCTACAGATGGACAAAAGGGTATATTTTTTGGAGTGATAACAATAATAATTACCCGAAATTCGTTCCATTCAAGAGATTTCTTCTCCCCTATATTGCATATTTTTCAAGATCGTTTGAAAATTTAAAGACATTTGAAGATGTTAAAATCTCGTAATATTGATTATTTAAAATTCGATTCATTCCAAAATCTAATCGTATGAATAGAAAATTATAAAGCTCTTAATGAAATCAGTTATAATTAGTGCTTTAGCCTGTCTATCCCCCGTAAAGGAGAAAATCTCTCTAAATCGCGGCTTAAGAGGAGACTTAAGAAAACTAATCTACAGAGCAAAATGGTCGGTTTAGTTAAACTACCCTTAAAATCACTAACTTTCATTACTTATGGAGATTAAAACGGAAGTGAACAACTAAAGCTTGCTAATTCTATTTATACAATAGAGCTAAATAAATAACACGTGTATTTTGGACAAAGGCACGATTCCCGATAAAAGCTATGAATCTATACCTGTCTGATAGTGGAACCTACAAAAAACAAATAATATCTAATACATTTTACAGCTTGGTCTGTTCTTGACACTTAAGTTGGCAATTCTAATTAAAAAATTAAATTAAAAATAATTGTCCTAATTTTGATGAAAATAGTTAAAGAATCTTGAATTCATAAGGAGAAATCAATGAGGTTGTCCTCTGCTTGATGAAAATGCTGGATCTACAGATTGAAGATTTTCAAGGCGTAGAGCTTGCTAATTAATATCTTAATTGCCGTCCAAATAGCATTTTCCGAGCATGCAAAAAGCTACGTAAACAGAATATTAAATTTACTTAAAAATTACATTTATTTTATTTCTTCACTTGTTCATGTTTGAAAATATCTAAAACGAAGAAAAAATATTCCATTTTTCTATTTCTCTATATAAATTCCGATACTGACGATAACTCAACAATGGAAGTACTTGTTCTTATGAAATTTTTTGTAAATTTCGAATTCGATGTAGATATTGGATTTTAGGCTTTCTGGATTCTAAACTTTAGACTGAAATGTGCAGAATGTCGTAAAAATACGAATATTAATATAAAGATCTCTTAGACTTATCACGAGCTGAAATTGGCAACAAATCTTATACATATTAAAGCCCGCTGCACACCAGGTATTTTCCCTCTACCTGTTTTTGCGATGGGATGTTTTCAATTTGGGGCCTATCGGGGTCAAAATGAAGTCAAAATGTCTTTTTTAGTTAGCTTGCTTGATTTAAAAGATAGGACATGTTCTATTTTCCGGTTTGGTCTTGGGATGCTTTTGAGTGGGAGCAAGCAGAGAAAAAATTATTAAAGCAAGCCTCATATGCAGCGGCCTTAATCATATGATGCACGCTTGACGGGCTTTTAGCTCTAGTTCTACTTGCTAGTAAAAAAGTAAATATGTAGCTACGCCACTGTTTGTCCCTTCAAAAAACATCACACATTTCAGCTATATTTAACAACTCTTTAGAGGTGATCATCAAAATTTACCTATTTTTCAGTAATAATTAAATTTTACTTAACAAAAAAATAAGTTTTCACTTTACAAATGATAAATAACTCTTTTTGTTTGAAAATGTTCTACTTGTTTTTTGTTTGGTTAAGTGTTTAACAACCTGAAACATCTGCACCCCCAAACCTTTTTCCAAAGTTTTTTTCGAACAAATTACAAAAAAAACGACAATGTTTCATTTGATGACCTATTACTTTTAAACGGGTCAATCGATAAGAAATTCTTCCTTCTCTGTTTCGATTCTCCCGTTTTTATGTAAATAACTTTATCAGTGATAAAACATGAAGAGAAATTCATTAAAATTTCTCCAAGGATAAAACCTCTCCGTTGTGATCCAGGATGATATTTTTTATTAGAGGGATTATTTCATGTTTTTTTTTTTTTTTTTTTTTTTTTTTATTATTTTCTTTTTCAATTTTTACAGCTCCTAGTCTTTTTGGATACTCAATAAAATAAAATTGGTTTTAAACAGAAGATATGGTTCATCTAACTTTATTTTGTCGAGAGGTCGCGCTTTGTTCAGGTTAAGTTCAATTTAAGAAAATATAAGAGGCTGAAAAAAAGTCTTTGTCAATCTATTCGACATTATAAAAAGACGCTTCGAATAGAGAATAAATGAAAAACAAACACTTAAGAATGAATGAAGAGGCAAGCGTGGAATGTTTTATTACCGAAGCAGGTCAACATGTAATAAAGCTGTTCATGAGTTACCCTCACTTTTTTAATTTAATTTTTAATCGACTTAGGTTAAAAATTTATTTATTCCGGAAAATTGATCGTTGTCAAAGCTATATTATTAGGATATTTGAAATATCTTTTTTTGTTTTATAACCAAAGTGATTACGCTCAAGCCAGAAGTTTATTTTAATTTTGAATAGAGAATAGTAATGGAAGATTTATCAACCTGCCTCAGATTAGATTTCCTAAATTCTTTCAACTAGAAGATTCAAAAAGTGTTCAAAAGCGACTGGAATTTTTAATTGTGCATTTTGAAACTGTCAAACCAGTAAAATTCATAGTCATCTAAAGCAGGTTTCTCAATATTTTATTTACCTTAAACAGGTAGAAATAAAAATTATTTTACGTGGACTGGTAAAGTTTTTGAAGTTAAATTGAAAGTTTCTTTATGCCGAGAGTAGAAGAATTTTTATAAATTGAAGGAGACAATAAAAGAGTGTGTCTTATGCTGGAATTATACATTTTTAATTTATTTATACATTAACATACATTAATTCCTGTGAATCAATTGTAATAGACTGATGAAGAGGGCAAAGCTCTCGAAACTATAGTCTCGTCATAAATAAATTAAAAATTTATAATTCCATCAGAAGACACTCTTTTATTGTCTCCTTCAATTGTTTAAGTTAATTAAATAAAATAAATTATAATAGATATTATATTTAAAGTTTTTCTTCGGAGACCGACTGGTAGATTTATAACTGAGGATTTAATGGAAGGCAGTCCAAGAATAAATAAAAAGAATATTTAGATTTAGATTTTATTGGAAATTTTTCTCTTTCCAGGTTTTTAAACCGACATTTCAACCCTGAAGAAGGAAGGAAGTTCCTCAGAAACAGGTTTTGAAAACTGTAAAAAGAAAAACTTCCAATAAATATACTTTTATTGGAAATTAGAATTGAATTAGAAATTCTCCAAGCTTTGATCTTTCTCCGGACTTATAGTCTTTAATTCTTCATTAGCTGAATCCACAGAAACCTCAATTTATCTCTACCTGGAATTTAAACCCTCTTCTTTCTACGAATCACTTATGACTTATAGATGTTGCTCCTAATTGACGTATCCCTTTTTATATTGGTCTTTGGATCTTTGCTTATGTTTATAACTGTCAATGTATTTAAGTAATTTTGTCACATATACCATGTAAACTTCAGTCTTTAAGTCCCGCATTCATTGATAACTTCAACTCCTTCTTCTCTCCACCCGGACTACAAAGGTTAAATCTATTTGGCGCAACATCTTCTTGCATCAATATTATTATATATAAACAATGTGTATCATTTATATACCTATAGCATTCCGATTATAGTCGGTAAAATTTCTAATGTTCTCACGGTTTGAACTCTCGAACTTCTTTTCTGCAATTTTTATAAATAATATTTTTTATATTTTGGAAGATTATGGATAGAAAAAAGTTTCAGACTAAAAAGCATTTAATTGAAAATTATCATGGCTCTAAATAACCGTTTCGATGCAGGTAAATTCATTGTGTAGTAATAATAAGCAGGTGTCAACAAACTAATAAATTATATAGAATATATTATATATGTTTATTTGCATGCAAGGAACAGCATCAATAATTTCTTCTTAAGAACAAAGCATTCCTTAATTACATATTAACTTTTTTGTTACTTCTATATCTGAAAATACTTTTTGTTATTATTTCACACTTTATAAAACTAGTTATTTTTCCACTCTTGTGGAGATTGAAATAGATATTCTTGTAAAATGGTAAATATTCTACTGAAAATGAGAGAAAAAACAATTTCAATATCATATTCCTATTATTTGTTTTTATGTGAATAGAAATGGATGAATTAAAAACGAACTGAATCTGAGACCAAGTGCTCCCCCTACTTTTATACCCTTACAATTCTATTGAATAATAATTCAAAGGGTTAAAAAGAAAACGTAAACGCCGGTTGATCGATTCTATATTCAGAGTATTATGGATATTTGATATTTTGAATCACCTATTGAAAGTGATTTATCAAAAAATAAAAAAATCCAAAGTAATTTTATACGAAAAAAAAGAAGAAATAAACTTTGCTCATTTTCTAAGGAACAAAAAGATTACATTTTCACATTTTCAAATGTTCTCTTTTTTTATATTATAAATTGTGGTATTAAAAAATAAAATGAATATCATTTTGGGACTTCAAGTTTGTCTTTTTTTGCTCTTGCGATAAAACAGAATAGCTTGAAATGATAAAATGGGTTAATTTTACAAAAAATATGTTGCTACTTCTATATATATATCTATCATGATTAATTTTCCAAACAGTTGGAGATGAATGAGAAAAAATTTCAAGAATAATTTGGAATATTGTCTTTTTTTTACTTTATTATTTTCTTGAGAATAAAAACGGAGAAATAAATTAAGATTGACTGAGTAAAATGATAAATAAGACGCAAGTTAATTTATTTGTACCAAGAATACAAAAATTTAGTCATATGAGAAAATAACCTCAAAATGAAACCTGACAAAGAATTAAAACAGATTCTCCAAACTAAGTAAGAAGTTAGCATAAATAAAAAAGAAGATAGAAATTGGTCATCCGACACTCCACTAAACCTATCCCCCTGACCCCCTCACCAGCGATCACTCTTCACCCCCTGAACTCTCTCCTCCTCTTCTTCAATCGTTCTCCTCCCCACCAAGAGGGGATTGAATAAAAAAAACTATTTGTTGTTATAGCAACCTAGAAGCATAACAACCAATCGTGTACAATTATAAATAAACTGACACGTTCTGGTGTGGCCATCCACTTGACTTTGTCATACACCCTGATCCCTCTCTTATATTTAATATTTAATAAAATTATTTATAATCATGTAGGGGGGGAGTTAGTTTTTGTATTTTTAGATATATGGGGGCCCACTGATTATGTATACAAAATTTGGTTGAATTTGGTTCATTGACCTATATTTTCATTTTTTGGCCTTACAACGCCCCCCCCCCTCCACCCCATTTTGGGCTGTTAGTTTTTGCATTTTTAGACTTCTATGAGCCCACGGATTATGTATACAAAATTTGGTTGAGTTTGGTACAAGTGTCTAGCTTTTCAATTTTTTGACCCCCCCAGCGCATTTTGTGCGGTTAGTTTTTTAGACTTCTTGGGTCCCACTGATTATGTACACAAAATTTGGTTGAGTTTGCTTAAATGGCCTAGATTTTTAATTTCTAATCCCCCCTCCACCCCCATTAATTTTGGGTCGATATGCACCAAAATCTAATCAACTTTTAATCTCAATGCACCAAAACTACGTGTGAAATTTGGTTTTGATATTCACACTAGTTTTTGAGCTAGCTCGTCCACAAAAATTTGGTAATGCACAGAATAACAAAATAACAGACTAACAGACATTTTCACAAAACATTTATTATCTCAAAAAATATAATGTTTTCGATGTTTACTTTTTAGGGGTTTTTTGTTGACCGAGATGCCATGGTTTCGCCCAATTTTTTTAATAAAAATAATTTCAGGCGTTTTTGAGATATTTTGAAAAAAAGAAGCAAAAAAACCACTTTTTTCATGTACGATTACAAAACTTGACCATACCCTGTATGGTAAAGTAAAAAAGAATGTAATGTAAAAAAATTGAAACTTCAACCAACCGTAAAACCTATAAAAATGAGGCTACATAAAAACAAACGAAAATACGTGTCAATTATTTTTCTGGCTAGTCAAACATATCACAATTGCGGGAAAATCAACATCAATCTGAGAAAAAATTAAATAAAATTTTCTATTTCAAGATTCTTTATAATCATATTTGGTTTGGAAAATAAATTGTGCTTAGGATTATAAAAACGAATTGAGATATAGGCATTTGGAATGTTGGCTTAATCCACGACTTGGTGCAGGAGAATCTCTTTCAGATTGTAGATAGAGATAGGGAAGAGATAGGCAAAGAGCTTTCAACTCGGATTCATTTATTCTCGAATAAGCATATCAAGAAAAATATAGGCCGCATGGGAAATTCAATTATTTTTAATACAAATATAACAGAGCGAAAGGTTGTTTTGAAAGCGAAACGAAGTTTTTAATCTCCCTTTGAATGGAATTAATTTGCGAATTATTCTAGGATTTTAAAGTGAATTTGTTATTTTCGTTTGGGGGCCCCCCAAGCTCCAGCAAGTGATTAATGCAGTGCGATGTATTTTTAGCGGCTTTTCCAACGCAATGCGGCACGGCAGTCGGCCAGCAATTGCCGCTTTTCATAAAGACAAAAAACGACTTAAGATATAACTATTATATTTTATAAAATTTATATTTATACATCGGATTAAAAATGCTTTTGGAGTAATATTACAAAATAAATTGTTTTGTCTACGTAAATCTTTTGCAATATGGGGAACGTGCATTGTAGTAGTAAGGGAGTTTCGATAGGGGCAGTCGATCAGCTGATTAGCCAACACAAAGTTTCAATTTCGGTAATCCGATTAAGGGTCAACTAACTTTTTAGTAGAATTGACAAATTTTGGAAGTAAACAAATAATTTATTGAGAAATACTTAAGCGATGCCTCGTAATAATGGAGTTTCGATTTTTCTAAGGGGGGGGGGAGTCAATGAGTTTTGTAAGGCGGGTACTGCACCCTTTCCCCCCTTTAATTACGCCCATGAGAACGTGGTACAAATATATCCCAAGCAGAAGTGCCGAGAGGTGTAACTACGTCCTCGGATGGGGGCCCGAGACTCGAAAAACCATATAACATTTTCACTTTACCATACAGGGTATGGTCAAGTATTGTAATCGTGCATGAAAAAAGTCTTTTTTTCCTTCTTTTTTTCGAAATATCTCGAAAACTGCTGAAACTATTTTGATTTAAAAAATAGAGCTAAACCATGGCATTTCGCTCTAGAAAAAAGCTCTAATAAGTGAACATCGAAAAATTATATTTTTCGAGATAATAATTGTTTTGACAAAATGTCTGTTAGTTAGTCTAGTTGTCCGTTAGTCTGTGCGTTATCAAATTTTTGTGGACGAGCTAGCTCAAAAACTAGTGTGGATATCGAAACCAAATTTCACACGTAGTTTTTTTTTTTAATGATATTGATGTGAGAAGGAGATACACCAGAAGGTGGATCCCCTAAAGGCCAGTATGGGCTGGCCCCTCCATCGTGAAAAGAACAGAGCAGAAGGAAAAGAAGCCGGGATCACGAGCCAATCTCAGAAACTTAGATACAATTCAATATCCAATTTACTAAGGTTTTAGGGGCTTCGAGCAGTGGTAAATTCTCCGCGCGATAAATTCGGTTAAATTTATCTCCCACTTAATTTTTATTACCAGACCCTATACTTACAGAAAAAATGTCTGGGTATAGCCGGGAATCGAACCCGAGACCTCCGGGTTGCCAGTCAGTTACTCTGACCATTAGACCACGGAGGCGGACACGTAGTTTTGGTCCATTGAGATTAAGAGCTGATTAGATTTTGGTGCATATCGACCCAAAATTAAGGGGGGTGGAGGGGGGGTTAAAAATTAAAAATCTAGGCCGTTTGAACAAATTCAACCGGTGGTGTCGGATCAAAAAACGAAAATCTTGGCCATTTACCAAACTCAACCAAATTTTGTATACATAATCAGTGGACCCCCGGAAGTCTAAAAATGCAAAAACTAACCCCCCTAGATTATTATAAATAATTTTAGGGGCCAGTTTGTATGGTAAAGTCAAGTGGATGGCCACATCAGGACACGTCAGCTTATTTTTTACAATGTAATAGATATTTATGTTGATATAAAAAAAATATTTTAAAAGTAATATTTCGGATTCTTTTATCATTTCTATAGTATATCATTGTAGGTATTTATATATGGTTCATCATTCGAAATTCCAAGTTTTCTAATAAAATTGACAATATTTTAACCTTATTGTGATATATTACGATTTCATGCAATTTTTTAGATACCAAGACGCAGATGTCACTATTTCGCTCGCGGCTTGCATATGTTTATGTTTAATGCATACATTATTTTACCCTCACTTGAAAACAATATGACATTAATATACTTTTAACAAAATTGAATTTTTTAAACTGAATATTTAAGTATTTCTAAGTTTAAAAAAAATTGTGTTCGGATCTTGAATAGACCTCCCAAATTTGATTTTATTAAATTATTAATTAATATATAATTATTTATTTTTATTTATTTTATTTTTAAGTAATTTCGAATTTTCTCTGTTGTTGAACTTTCTTAAAGACAATTACGTACATTTGATAAGAAAAGAAAGATAACAATTTTTTTTAATATTTCACGGATGAACGATGAGCGAAGGGGATGCTCTTTCTCTCTCATGGGGGAAAACCGTCTCAAACTTCGAATTGAGAGGGCGAACCGTATACCGTATCAGGGGAGACGACTTGTTCCAAGATAATGCAAAAGAAAAATAACAAAGCATTAGGAAAGAAAGAAAAAAGGCCTTATTAATCAGAGGAGGCAGCCCAGCCAGCTGTAGAAATTCCAATTTGTCTCTCGAGGATATCGATATTTATTTAAGAGAATAACTTCTCTCTCTCTCTTTTAAAATTATCATTTAACTTTGTTTAAGATTAGAATTCCTGAATAATTAGATGAACGTAGAAATAATTTAGTTTTAAAGAGGAGAAAATGAGTATGCACAGCACTTTCTAATTTTCTGCAGAAGAAAAATTGTTAAGAAGTGTTAAAATTTTATAGACATATATTTTATGATAATACTCAAAAAAGTTCCCTCTGGTCTTAATATATTTATGTATCTATTTATTTATATAGCTCTATAGTAAATACCCCTATCTTGATGAACAATTATTTATTTATTAATTTATTTATTAAAAACATTGTATCTGTAGGGTCATCTTAAAATGTACAATTTTAGACCAATTTTATTACAAAAAAATTACATGATTTAATACACAAGAAGAAATTGAGAAATAAAAAACAGCTAAAATAATTAACAAAAATGAGAAAATGAATAACAATTTACAAAATATATGATACAAAGATAATATAGTACTTAAGTATATACAGATAATAATTTTGCATGAATATAATAATGGAGGTAAAAATGAAAACTTTCTCAATTTTAGTAATTAATTTGGCAATTTTTTGTTATCGAACTGTTAAATTTAGAACTTTGAAACTTGACACAGTACAACTTATTAATAAAAACACTGTGCCAAATTTGAGCTTCTCTACAACCTCTTGATTGGTTCCCATATGACAAATCAATTTTTCTACATGCTCAATAATTTGATAAACAGATTTTCGCATAGAAAATCTTAAAAAAAGGAGGGATAAGATGATTTGTTCTGGATATTGCCATATATACGAATATGCAATTTCGAAAAGGGCACATCTCACATATTTTGACAAATACACTTTTTCATATAAATGTAATCTAAAAGCTTCCCCTGCACCTACTATGCTCGAAAAAGGCACAATTCTGGTATAAATTTTACTATCCCCAAAATGTAACTCAAAAATACATTTTACACTACTTTAGAAAATAATTATTTTTTTTCATTCCTGAACATTTTCAATTTTCAGATATGTGTCCTTTTCGAAATTGCATATTCAAATATATATGCCAGACGTTGGCGTTGATTAAAATGGCTCATCGCTTTATTCTTTTGGATATGCATTCGAATCGAACGATCTCTGTTGCGTGTTGCGTCAACAGGCGCTGAATATTATCATAAATTCTTTACTTGAAAAAAAGATTCCTATATTTAAAGACTATTTTAATAAAAATCGTATTCAAGAGTTTACTTAGTTATAAGTGGAACAATTACGTATCCATAGTTTTTTTTTTTTTTTTTTATTACGATTGGATTTGAGAGTTTTTTTTCGAGGATACAATATTCTCTAGAAATGGCTCTCATTATTTCTAACTTTTAAGGAGTTCGGTGTTGGTTCTAGGTGAAACATTTTAATATAATAATAAAACTAAGATACGAGGTAGGTTTCACAAAAAAGAAATAAAACAAAATTGAGTTTTGTTTTATTTCTTTTTTGTGAAACCTACCTCGTATCTTAGTTTTATTATTATCTCATTATTTCTTTTATTTAAAACATAACACAGGTTATATATAAAAAAAATATTATTGACAATAGTGAGTTTTCGACCACTTTATGATTGTGTAATCATTATCCTAAAAAAAATTTTTATTTAAAATATACAACTTGTCAACAATACAACATTACAAAATACAAAATTTAACATTTTCATTTTCAATTTTAAAAAAAGTATTTCCGTACCTTAGACATATATATATATTTAATATATTATATATTAGAGTATGTTTATTTGCATCAAGCAGAGGACAACCTTTTTGTTTTTCTTTATGATTCAACAACTCTGCTACTCTCGACAAAATAAAAACTTTTCAATTTAGAAATACAATTGTGTCCTCAGACGACAAGTTTTCGAAAGCTGCTTTACACCCTTAAAAGATAGCCTTTGATTTTTGAAATAAAGGATTGCGACTACCAGAATCCTCTTTTAGGCTTCGACTAAACGTCTGTAAAACCAGTGTTTTAGACGATCACCCATCTAGAAAATTATTGCGCTAAATGTTGTTTAATTCCGAAACCGTTGGTTTAAAAATGTCAATACGGTAATAATTTTTATATAGCTATTTCTTTTAAGAGTAGTTATTAAACTTTTTAAATAAAGTTATTTTGTGCATCTATAATTTCTTAATATAAAAGATTTTCATAAAGATATTGTGTCTCAAACAGACAGACCAATTTAATGGAATATAAATTATTTTATCGTTTAAAGTTAAGTGAACTATATTACTTACTGGATGGAGGAAGGAAATAAGCGAGAGAGAGATTTCGGATAGAAATGATTAAAATTGAAATTCGAAACATTGCTTTCTTAGTAATTAGTATTTCCATCAGAAAAACAATCAAAAGCAAACTTGAGTAAAAAAATGATCCGGAATTTTCTAATTGACTTTAATTGGAATTACTTTTTAGAGTAATTATTTAATGTAAAACAAGAAGTAATCGAATGTTTTACTTTAATATTTGCTTATGCTTGCTAGGCGAGCGGATTATGCTGGACATGTCTTCATTTTACAGCTTTCTTTGTCAGGCAACAAAATTGCACTGTCCGGCTTTTTTGTAATAAATAATGAATTTTTCCAGCTGAAGCTCTAACCCAGAAAGTAATTTTGGTTTCAGTAAAATCTTTCATTTTTATTTAAAATATCTATAGTCAATAAAACACCTCAAAAGAAACAGTTTAGTGCAAATTGCAAGTTTAACACATCCTGAAACGAATATTGACGTTAACCTACCTTGGAGTGGTAAAGTATTTACTTTGAGGTGAAACTCCAAGCACTTAAAACAGGGTTCTTAAACGTAGGAACAAATATTTAACATACAATAAGATTATATAAAATATACCTAGTATGGCAGATGCAAGTGAAGCAGGAAATTTTGAAGACTCTATTTCGAGCAATAGTATATAACAATAAAAGAGTGTGTCTTATGCTGGAAAAATAAATGTTTAATTTATTCATAACGATACTCTAGTTTCGAGGGGCCTTGCTCTCTTCATCAGTCTATTGTACCCGAGGGGTGAACCGCGATTGGAATTAGGTCTACACCGTCTTTGAAATTATTTGGAATTACTTTGGAATTCATTAGTTAATCTATTGTCCTCTATTGTCTTCTATTTGGAAATGAAAGTGAAAGTGGAAGTGGAAGTAGGTGTACACGATTTTAGGTCGCGGTTCACCCTTCGATTGTACCTATATACGAAAAAATTCGATGCGTTTTAATCAGGCCACGTTTACGATAGCCCTGGCCTCTTTTGGGGGCAATGGTAAACTCACAAAGTGTAACAAATCTTTTTGTAATCCAAAATAGTGATTTTTAAGGAAAAATACCACTAACAAATATCACATTCAATCTTTCAATAACTTTTATTTCATTTATCTATAATAGTATGTAGGACTGTTTAAGACTCGCGAGTAAACGTCAAATTCACGTGACGACCAAAATCAACGGAGCTCTTCAAATCAGTAAATAATGACTAAATATATATATATATGGTATATATTTTGAAATTCTCACTATTTTTTGAGATAGAACACAAATAATATTTTGACCATAGTTGTGTGGGCCTAACCCATCCCATTAACAGACTCTTTCAAATGTTTCCCAAAATTACTTTTGCCTAGTTTATTATAATAAGCCTTAATGCTGAGTATTCACTGAATTTTTTTTACTCAAAATTAATTGAGCACTTTTTGATAAATTTTCAAATATACCAAACTACAACACCATTATTTTCATGCACGATTGCAAACTTTCCAATACTTCGTATGGGAAAGTAAAATATTTATGTTTCTACCAAAGATTTAACTTGAAAATTACTTTGGAAATTTAACCAATTTACTATATCTATGAATATTAGTGATAGACGTTTATCAAGTAATCCTTTAACCGTAAGTCAAGAATGACTCCCATGGGGCTTAACATTTTAGTTAGCTAATTATTCTTAGCCCCCGAGCCCTCTCCGTCTTATCTATAAATCAAAAGCGGTCGATTCTATATTTACCTCCTTGATATATTTGTCTACGAAATTAATTAAAAGCAAATCTAACGTGATACTTAGACGTCTAATAAATAAATTAAACCATATTTTTGTCATCCGAATTTTCATTTCAAAGAGACACGCTTATTAATAATATTTGAGAAGCAAGTTTATAAAACACTTTTAAAATTTTTTCGCTTTCAATCACAATATAAAATCAGAAAAAAAATGAATTACTATCTTGGAAAAATCTCGAGAGTGTCTTTAAATAAATAAATAATTCCAAGTTGTTATGAATAATTTTATTACATGTCGGAAGGGTTGTATTCACCCCTTTTTAGAATTGAACCCAAGTGCCAAAAAGCAAACCCTTCGTGATGAAGCCAGTCTCTACTTCTGATTTTTATTCCAGATTGGTTCTAACTCGAAGGAAAGCCATTTGAGTCATTTTAACACTCATGTTCATTTCTCATGAGAATGATCACAACCATGTAATAAATTTTTCTAAGAAAATCTAATTCTCCTACTATAGACATAATTAACATATATTATAGCGTGCCACAGAGTTTTAGTCACAATTCGAAGTATTAACTTCACTCAGACGTTTCATGTTTCTTTTTCCTTATTCATGTTCATAAGTGTCTGAAACAAATTTAGGATTGAATGGAAAGCGGTCCACAGATAAATAATACGATAATTCCCAAGATATATTGAAAACTTTTCATTTAACTCTTTTGAATAGACGCTTCGGAGAATATTTTTCCTTTTTCAGGGTTCAATGGGTCAATGAAGGAAGCATGTAATAGTTCTCCTTCTTGTCTATTAGTACATGCTTCCTTTATGATTCAATTGAAGAAATCACTCACCCTCAAATTTATTAAATAATAAAAAAAGTGAAAACTTATTTACGCTAGAGACGTCTTTATAAGTAATTAATAAGCTAAAATGCACAAAACGAACTTTCTACAACTTATCGTTCTTAAGTTATCGTCGGTATTTGAATCCAGACTCTCAGACAGACACACATACAGCATCGCATCATGGCTGAAAATGATTTTTCTCCATGTTCCAGACAATTTTTAATCACCATTAGCAAAAAAATAAATTTGTGTGATTTTAATAGGTACTAGGTTCATTCTGCAGGCAGGCTTTCGATTATGAATTCACTTTTGTAAATATTATATTATATATACCTATTAGAGTCTATTATATGAATTATTTTTCTTTTTATTTTACTTCTAGGTAAAATATGCATTTTGTTAATCATAATTGTTTATCTGAACTATAGGATAGGATGTTCTTTTACCAACACAACCCCCCTCTTAATTACACATAATTTCTTTAATATGGTTTTTATTGTAAAATAACAAGAATGTAGAAGAATAGAGAAAATTATTTAATGTCTAATAATAAGGGCAATTATACAGAATACAAGTAATCGAGTAAACAAGAGATTCTGTTGGGTTAGTGGGTGGCTGGGTGTTGGAGGGAGGCTCTATATTCATAAAGGAGTCAGCCGAAATGCTTAAGAACGAGTCGTCTAGCAAACATCTATATGGTAATGAGCAAATATATTGTCGGCGAAATGGAACTTGCCTACACGGCTCGGTTATGCTAAGAAAAACTTCGTCGACTCTCCAAAGATAAGTTGCTCTGTTTTTCGTGTAATCCCCACTTCTATAACTTGTAATTCCCTTCATACAAAAGATCATTACGATAGTAATAAATTATTTCGAATCTGATACAACTATTTAAACCATAGCATAGGAATCTTGTTTCTTCTTACCTAAGAACCTATAAATTTAAACTGACATTTTAAACAAATTTCTAGTTTCTAGGCTAAGAGAATAAGAATTGTCCTGACATTCTCTATTAATCAAACCCGAGAATGTCGCTTATTTGCTGCAACACCGACATAACTTAAAAACTGTGAAATTTCAGGAGAATCAATTCAAACTTTTGACATGTAATAACTTGGTACATTCAGTCGTAAATAACATATTTTATATTGAATTTTTTCAATAAAACGGGCTCATAAGTTATATTCGGATGAATGTATCAAATTATTATACCTTATAAGTTTGAAGTGATTCTTCTGGAAAATTAGTTTTTGAGTTATGTCGCTATTGCAGCAAATGAGCGATATGTGTTTGTTTACCTGTCCTTGTTAGGAAATCTCTCTTGAAATAAGCATATTTCCTCTGTGGCGAAGATCAATTTCATATTCATCAGGTCTAGATATTCCACGCTCCAGCAGATTTCACCATCTACAAGGCCTAAATTCGCATGTGTCTCCAATAAGGCACGCTTCTGTTAAGAGTGGTATTCAAGCAATCTCCTGCCATCCTAGGTGCAATTCAGATGCGAGTTTCAGACTAATAGATGCCCAACTCGAGGGCGTATAATAATGATCCACGGTCTCTCTGTTCCGATAAGATAATAAAAATCAATAATTTGCACGTAGCCGACTCCCAAAACTCATTTATGGATAAATTGAAGAAGTGCCGAACTATATGAAGTGCCTCATGATTGGATGAAGGCAGTCCAGAAATAAATAAGAGACTACTTCCAATAAATAATGTGTATTAGAAATGTTTTCCTCTTATAATATATGAAATGCTAATATGCTTATTCCCATGACTTCCGGAATTTGAAAAAAAAATCAACTAAAATTTAAAATAAAATACACATAAAATAAAAATCACTCAACAACCTGTCCTCCAATGCCTCCACACTTTCTACTACATCTAAATTAATTATTTTTATAAATTAAACATAAAGGACATCACCATTTTTGAATAAAAATTACAATTTTAATTCAAATTTATTATTTATATTATTAGTATTATTATTTAAATTTTAGTTGATTTTTTTTCAAATTATAATATTCATTTGAATTATTTTTTAATTTAAATCTTAGATTTTTTAAAGTGGTGAATTCACGCGAATGGTCCAAGCAGAACTGGAATATTTTATGTTATTAAAAAAAAAATCAAATTTAAAAAGGAGATAGCTTTACGTTTAATATTTTCCTGGTTGCCTATCTGTTCGACCCCATCCAAAGGGTGTATTCTTTCTTTGATGATTTATCATTTTGAAATTCCAGCAGCGAATGCCAAGGCAAAGAGAGCTAACCAGGGTGGCTATGCAGATAGGCGAAGTATAGGTATAGCCTATAGATATACCTTGACTAAGGTCTTCAGCCTGAGATAAAGCGGCCCCCATCAAGTTTTCGTGTCATCAACATTGGATCAGAACGTTCTCGTTCCCGAATCCGGAATGTCTTATCCCTTGGCAAGCAAGGAAATGCCTGGCGAGGGTCACATCGTGTAAGTCTACTTGCAGCATGGATGGAGTCGAGTAAATGAGATAAAAACGTGTACGTGTGCCGAAGACGTCCAGAGGGGAGATAGAGGGAGGAGATGCACCCTAACTGCTGCTCACCCTCGGTATTTCGCCCCAAGACCAAATGGCAAAGCAAAACACTGCTCAGGGTCGATTCCACCCATTTCTATTGATCTGATGGCAAATTTTTATCATATCTATAAATATAGAACTAAAGTCAGAAATAGTATTTTAGGAGAAGGGAGATGTAGTTTTTCATCTTTTTATATTTATAAATAATTTTCGAAAATTCATTAATGACATATAAAAATAAATTGCACCGGACCGTTGCTAAACTTTTTCCAAAGTAATTTGAAACATTAATATGTTATGTTTATTCCTTTATTATTAATCAGATATCACTAGGTATTTGAAGTCCATGTTGACTTAAATTCAAAAATAGCCATCGATTCTAATCTAATACTTGAAGAATAATCATTCTACATTGGATTTTTGACGTTTCGATTATTAATAGTAACCATGGAGGAATGAGCTTCAATCAAAAACAAACCATCGATTCTTATCCAATACTAGAGGAATAACTTGATTGCATTCCATTTTTGATGTTTTGACCATTAATGGTAACCTCTACTGCAAACATGGAAGAATCGACTTAAAATCAAAAAGACTAAATTCTTTTTGGTAAAACTAAAGCTGGAAATCATTTTTGCAGGATCTTTCATTTCGCCACAATATTAATTTCAGTCCTCTTTTAGGGGTCCGAACCTAAGTTACAAAAATGCTATCTTGGTCCTAAATATGTATAGATCTCGACAACCTGCTTTTTGGCAATTCGATTTCTGGGAAGGTTGGCTATGACATGCTTCTGATATGTAAAGAAAATTAAAAACATAACATCTCAGATCCATAATCTATCTAAAATCAAAATTAATTGTTCCTGGTGGTAGCAGAGCTGATTGTATAAAATCAAATCAAAGAGTGTTCTCTGCTAAATCTGTTATAGATCATTCAGTTTTCGTGTCAAAAAGGATGTATTTAAAGGTTGTATCTAAAAGAATATTTAAACTTGAATCAAAGATCTAATTATCATGTTTTATTTTATATCAGAAGGGGCTTTGGGGTCGAACCTAAGTGCTAAACATGCACCCCAGCCAATTGGCCTGACAAAAATGTTGCTACAAATACGTTGAATGTCTATTTAAATTTATTCTAAAATTTATTAATTCAAAAATTAATGAATTATAGAGACACTGATAGTGCAGTGACTGAGTGATTTGACAGGTTTTTTTGTCAGCGAATCGTTTTTGAACTAGAAATTTGAAATTTGAAGCAGTTGCAGTTTATTAACAAAACTATGTCGAATTTCAGATCAATAGTTCCAACCATTTGATATCTCTCTCTCATTTGCTACTTCGATTTTTTTTTGCATTTTTGAACAGAATGTTCATATTCGATAAGAAAAAAAAAGTTGAATGAATTCAATATTTTCGCTTGCTTTATGGATAAAAATTATTACGCCCTAGATTTCAAACAGATGAAAATGTTTTTCTTTATTTTTTTTTTTCTTTCCATATTTGCTTACTTAGGGACAAAAAAAGAGGAAAAAAATGGACTTGAGTGTCAAGGGAAATTATTCATTTTTTTCTTGATTTCAAGAATAAATAAATATAAGAAAAAGAAGAAAAAACTACGGAAATAAAAAGAGATATAAAATCCATTTTGAAAGTTTTTTTTCTTTAATTTTCATAATCTTGGCTTCTTGTCCTTTTTTTTACTTTATGTCTAAGTAATGAGTTTGTCAACCCTCTGATTTATTATGATTATAATTTATTTCATATATTAAGTATATTCAAGGGTGTCCTAAAAAGAATGTAATTTTTAAATTCACAATAAAACACAAGCATTTTTGAGGGATTGCGGAAATTTTTATTGAAAGTAGAAATGTTTCCCTTAATAATTGAATTAACCCTAGTAGCACAATGTTTCAAACTATATAGTAACTATATGGTGCTTATATAGATACTCGAAACCTAAATAGTTACTATATAGTTTGAAACGTTGTGCTACTAGGGAAATATCCCTAAAATGACCCTTGCGACCCTAGACACAATTTTTGATCTTGGGATGAAATTTTCGAAAAGTATATATCTGACAAAACACCGAAGATGAAGGTCAAGACTACGAAACTCTGCAACTCACAGTTAGAAATTATTCAAAATTGATTTCTTGGACCATTGTTTGTTTGTGTATTTCTTTCCCATGGCAACTCTAGGAAATTTCAATAAAATCATTTAAAAACAAATATATTTTGTCTTATAAAGAGAAATCAATGAGGGGTTTCTCTGCTTGATGCAAATACACATATACATATGTGGATCTTGCTTATTAGCATATATATAATTTATTTGTTTGAGACTATAGTTTCGATGGGTTGACCTTCATCATCAGTCTTTTAATTAGAAATATTTTATCTGTTGTTTCTCATTGGTTTAATTACCCGTTTGGATATAGAAAAATTCGTTTTGTTATTATAGCAAGCCAGCCACATAAATTGATGTGCCCATCAAAACAAAATCTTTTCAATATTTTGTTCCATTTCTGAACAGAAATTTCTGAAGGAGCAGGGGCCATTTGGGGGCTATTTTATTCCATAATTAATGGTAGAATATATACTTTAAAATTTATTAATATACAGCAATCACTCAAAATAAAAAATTGAGTTTTATTTTAAATTGAAAAATTGTGTTCTTTTTGGAACACCCTTTATGAAGATTTCTCATCTATTTTGTATTAGATTATTCCATTTTTTATCAATTAATTAAAAAAGTCATCAAACATTAATAGTGCTAATCGAAATATGTATATGAATGTCATTGTATTGATTATTCATCAATCATTGGTAAATTAATTATGATACTAAATAAACATAATATTAATATTTGATTTAAAAAAGCTTTAATTAGATCAACGACCTCTCATTTTTGACATGTATAAATTAAACATAGATTTGTGATTGATATTTAGACAGGCTGATTGGCTGATGCATTTTTAATTTAGATTTCATCTTTTAGCATTTCAGATAAAATTAGGGGAAAAAGTAAAACTTATTTCAAGACTCGATACTTTCCGGCTTGAGCCGCCTTAGTAAGAAACTACTAGAAATGTATTTTTTATTTTAATTAACTTAGGATAAATTTAAATTCCTAATTGATTTGTAATAACCTATTAGTGAATTTGAAAACACCATATTTTTATTTATAAATATATAATAATGGCAACGCCTTAAATTCTGAGTAAAATATTTCAGAAAATGATATTTTCTACATTTTTGAACCCGAAGTTCTAATAGTAGAGAGCCGAAAATCTAATTAGTTATCCGAATTGTAGCCTTTGAGCTGAACTCTGTCACACAACTTTCAGTCAATAAACTATTGGTGAAAATCACGATAATGGTGACATCCATTTAAGATGGGGGGTGAACCGCGATTGGAATTAGGTGTACACGTCTTTGAAATTATGTGTAATTATTTTGGAATTTGCCCCTTCATCTATTGTCTTTTACTTGGAAATGAAAGTGGAAGTAGGTGTACACGATATTAGGTCGCGGTTCTCCCCTCGATTTAAGATATATTGAATTAATAAGTTAGCGCAAATTCAATACAAATTCACTCCACTTATAACTATTGGCAGTTATCAGTGAACAACAAACATTCGCATCCTACAATAATATGATTGTAATTCACCGATCACAACTAGGGTTTCTAATTTTTTCCATTAATTTATTATTCTAGCCAAAAATAATTGTCACAACACTAAAATTGGCTGAAATTTGGTGCGAATTTTTAGTTTTTCTTCAAATTTCTGTTTAAATTCAAATTTACCATTAGTTTTATTTGATTATAAATTACTTTTGATTAAATCTTTCTTATTTTATGAAATTAAGGATTACTGATCAAATATTAACCATGTGACATTTTAAATAGAAAATATCTGAGCTTGATTAAAATTGTCAGCCTCACTACTTCAACACTTCACTTTTCCATGTGTATTTCAGAAAATCAAAATTATATTTCAGTAATCTCAATTCATTTTCAGAAAACCTTAATTGTATTTCAGAATTCTCTATTTAATTTCAGAAAACCTTTATTGTAGGTACTATATTTCAAGAAAATGTCAATTGTTAACTTAGTTTTTGATATATGTTTATTTTTTAAAATATGTACAATTAAAATTTTCTGAAATAACATTCAAGTGAGATTTTCTATTATTCAATTGGGATTTTCTGAAATTAACTTGATATTTTCTGAAATAAAAGTGCAAAAGGTGTACAATAGACATTTTTAATATACAATTTTTGTTTCGATTTTTATTTAAATTTTGAATAAATAGATTTTGTTTCTCATCTCTCAACCAGCCCATTTCGAACTCATCCCCTCCTCCCTCCCAAACGCAACCCTCTCTGTACCAGCCAATTGAAATTACTTATAATTAATCTTTATTGAAAATCGAGCTCTATTTTGCAATAAGAGTCTTGCTTAAAAATATACCTTGATTAAATGGAAATAATTTTTTTCTCTTTTCAATTTTAAATAATTAAATTCTTAAAAAAAAAAACATTGCCTCAAATTACTTAACCTTTAATATTTTTATTAAATATTTTTTGTATTGATGTCTTTTAATGACATTTTTTGTTTTAATGAATTTAATTACGTTTTTCTGTTTATTAAAAAAACATTGATTATATTCTTATAATATATAACAAAATATATCGTAAAATGGAATATGAGAAAATCTTTACCATTGATGTTTTTTTTTTTTTTTTTTTATATATAATATTATTAGTATCTATATGGAAGACCGATCTTCGCTCGGGTTTTAGTTATTGTTTATTTGAACAACCATTTTTTTTTTTTTTTTTATATCATAATATTGGTAGGTACACGAAGAAGTTGCACCAATAAGCTACAACCTCTGTAGTCGGCAATGGCCCCATATATCGTGAAAAGAAGAGATTTCAGGGAATGGGTCGATGTTGAAGGTATCTGTGGATGCGGGTCTTGAAACACTGAAGGTTATAATGTACTCGGGAATACCAACAGAGGAAGAGTTCCAGTCTCTAGAAGTCATAGAGATAAACGAATTGGCGAATGGATTTGTTTGGTTACTATTCAATTTAAGGGCCTGGGCTGTTGAATCTAAGAAAATCGTGTGTTTCGCGCAATTGTTTTATTTTGAGCCAAACTTCATAATTCATGTTTTCAACCACTTATTAATAAGTAGTTTAATTATAAAACATATCAAAATTGAGACCCGCTTATATAAAATATATATTTAATAAACTCTTGAATATTTTTTATTCTATTAAATGAATAAGGTTATTCTTTATATAAAAAAAAATTATAAAACGCTTAATAAAATTATAACGTTCAGGGAGAACAACATATGTTAAAAACCAGCTCATAATACTTTTTCAAAGCCTATGAAAAATTAGCCTGACCAAATTCATTGTCTGTATAATTATAAAAGAAAAAGGGAACCTTTTTTAAAACTCCAAACTTCGCATTCCGCTACCTGTGAATAATAATTACTTTTATTAAGAAAAAATCAATCAAATTAAAGTTGAAGGAGACAATAAAAGAGTGTGTCTTCTGCTGGAATTATAAATTTTATTTATTAATAATTTATAATTCCAGCAGAAGACACACTCTTTTATTGTCTCCTTCAATATATAAAAATTCTGCTACTCTCGGCAAAAAACTTTCAATTTAATCAAATTAAAGTTATTCGACTAGAAATGTCAAAAGGGTTTAAGACCCGGACAGATCGATTTGCCGACCAAAATAGCTCCAGTGCGTGATTTTCATCGAAATTGTTAGAACCGATTTCGAGAAACCAATTCTCTATATACATCTAATAATATAAGATTCGGTGTTTTAAAGAGACACTTTATCTCTCTCTTCTAATGTTATTTAGCTATGATAAAGTCTCATGGTATTTTTAAGACACGCCGTATTTTTCTATGATTAGATTGTGACAAAGAATAAATATAATAGATTTAACATTAAATTAAATTTAATTAAATTTATTAAAACAAAATTGGATTAAAAACAAGTAATGTAGCATGTACAATACATTGTACAACGATTTTTTTTTTTGTATTTAGTACTGAATTCTGTTAGATCTCTGCTCGAAAAATTTCCTTTTATTCTTCCTAAAGTGGATTAGACTTCTTCACACACCCACTTGCTCTATTCATGCTTATAGTTATACATATTTTTTATTTATTTAGTTACATATATGACAAAGTATGAGTAGTAAATTTATGAGCGGATGTATTCCAAAAAATTCTTAAATATTAATTGGTTAAGAAATGGTCAGCGATTCTAGTCGCGTATTCTTTATGGTTCCTCTCATGGCCTTTATACTTTTTGGCTCTATTTTTTATGACACTCTCGTCATAATTTTATTAAAACAAACGAAAAAAATAATTCTCACGTAAAGTCATAATTTATTAATATTTTTAGCTTAAAAATGCGGCCAAGTGCGTTTGGCAACTCGCAGTTCAATAAATACAATATTAAAAGAATTAAAAAATTCATATTTAAGCCTAACTTAAAAGATTTATCATTGCGTAGTATTTTTAAAAATAATTACAAATTTTATATTATAATTTTTATAAATATTAAAAAAAAAAAAACTTATTATAAATAATATTCTTGGGAATCTTTAAAAGAAAATTTGCCAAATATCTGAAATATGATGGACGGAAAATAGCTCCGACCTTTTTCAAATATACAAAATGTCATGCTAAGGGTCTCGGTACACTATAGAAAAAACTCTAGCTAGAGAGCACTGTCCGCTAATCAGAATAAAGTAGGCGTGGCACAAGTGCCGCCTATTTCAAAACCATTGGATTAAGCTGCACTTCTGCCACGCCTACTTTATTCTGATTAGCGGACAGTCCTCTCTAGATAGGGCTTTCTCTATAGTGTATTCGTACCATAAAGAAATCAGGAAAGGTTGTCTTCTACTAAATCCGAGAGGTCATGGATAATCGCGTTCGATTCACGATGGGACGAAAACAATCCTTCTAACATGCAATAAAGTTTATCCATGATAACTCGGATTTATTAGAAAAGAACTTTACAAATTTCTGATAGGTGATCCTACATTAACTGACACTCTCGACTCCCTAGCCCATCGTAGATCTGTCTCCGCCCTTTCCCTTTATTATAGATATTACCATGGCTTTTGTTCTGGCGAAATTAAATCGATAATCCCACCAAAGGCTTCATTTGCGGGAAATACACGATTTTCTAAAATTCAACACCCCTACGCGCTTAAACTGGATACTAATCGAACAAACGCATTCGCCAATTCATTTATCCCTATGACATCTAGAGACTGGAACTCTCTTCCCCCGACCGTTTTTCCAGCAACTTATTACCTTCAATCTTTCAAGACCAGCATCCACAGATACCTTCGACTGCTACCCAATCCCTAAATCTCCCCTTATCTTCACGTTACAAGGGTCCACCACGGACTACAGAAGTTGTATCTTCTTGGTGTAACTTCTTCTTGTTTCAATATCATTATAAAAAAAAAAAAAAAAAAAAAAAAAAAAATAGAAAAACAATTTTATTTTTTTTTATTTTCTTAATTATCATTTTTTTTCTTTCTTCATTACTCCTGGGCTACCTTCCATTACTTTCAGTTTAAATCTACTATTATTTTCAATTTGGACTCTTACTTTCTTTTTTTATTTCGTTTCTATATTTATTTCTATCTTGTGTTTTTTTTTTTTACATTCAATATCTATGAATAATCTATTTTAGAAATTTAAACCATGAATATTTAAACAAAAAAATTGTGTTTGTAAAGAATATATATCATTTTTTAGTATTATATCATTTTTTTAGAAATCATCTTGATTTCGATATAAAATTGATATTGTCTCTTTCTCTTTCGTTTTCTATTATTCTACACTGTTTTAAAAAACAAAAGCAAAATAAAAATAAAAAAAATCAAATGGATCAGGGAATCTATTTCAGAGAGGCAATATATTAAGTCTTATATAGAAAGGAGCAGGGGTTGGCCGTAATATGATAAAAATGTTGCTTTGCAATTGTTTATCGCTCTGGGTTGGTTAGCGTAGAAAGAATGCATTATTCAAAGTGGATAAAATTGAAAAAGGTACAAAAAAATATTTTAAATTAGCAGTAAATATGAGTGTCTACGAAATTTGTTTGAGTAAATATTGCGTGTTTAATTAAACTTTGGTGTTTAATTAACCTAGACCACTTCCGGCTCAAATCAACATTTGAATTTGTTTTTACTAATAATGTGTTGAATATTTTAAGGGTACAATGGGTAATCAAAGGAAAGATTTTTTAATTAATAGTAATCAAATTTATTGTCACTGGCTAGCATAACTTGGTAAAAATTACACCCTATGAATTATATTTATATTCCTCTAGATTTCATATTTCTTTCGAAACATATCCTATTAATAATATTTTAGATTAGGAGAAAAATAGACAATGAAAGATTCAGGAAAATTTTCTCCTATTTTGAACTTCTCTGTATTTTTTTATCACTTTTAGGTTAATTAATATGAAGTTTCTTTAGTTAAAATTGAAACATTAATATTATTTTTATTAATTTTAAATTCATGTTAAAAAAATCCGATTTTTATTTGCAGACAAAGTTAAATTTAATTTAATTTAATTTTTTGACCACGTTTTGACCCGCTTCAGCCATCACTGTGCATAAGTTTTCAACTTAATTGCAATTGAAAATAATATTAATATACACGAAGGTTCCTTCGTTGATCCTTTTAAACCCTTTAGAAGGAATGATCCTTCGAATCTTCGGCTTTTTTAAGAGGATGAAAATGACATTCTAATAAATTCTTTTATTCGGAATTTGTGATGGTTTTCATTATACTTGGGGCACCTTTCCATCAAATCAGCATTGAGTTGTATCACTCCGTCTTCAATAGAAAATACTCTAAATTAATTAAATTTCCTAATTTTAATATATAAATAATATTAGTAATGAACTATTTGTGGAATTTAAAATTAAAAAACAATTAATAAAAGGAAATTGAAAAAAAATCAATTATAAAATTTTATTGAAACACCCACCTGTGAACTTGGGTATCCTTAGAGGGGGGCAACAGAGGGTGCACATGCCCCCCACCCCCTGGGATTAATAAAAACAACCCTGACTTCCGACTCCGCCTCTCACTAAACTATGTTTAATGTACCGTATGTGTTTTTGTATTTAAGCACTACTGTAGGTATATAGGTATACTTAAGTGTATTCTACTGGAGTCACAAGTTGGCCGAGTGGTTAAAGAGTATATGCATTCTATTCAAGCTAGCGCGAGTTCCAGCGCGACTCGCTGCTATAATCTGATTCGTTTAGGGGAAGACAATGGGAAACCACCCCGTGAAAAATTTCCTCAAGAAAATTACAATGGAGTGGATACTTATTCTCCATAGTAATCGTCGACACTCGGAATCGAGTATGGCACTTGAAAAAGACTTGTGTAAAATAAACTCGAAAATTAAATACAAATTTTAAAAATATAATTATTTGTCTCCAAGGTTTGCACCCCCCCCCCACCCTTAGAAATTTTTCTGCCGACGCCTCTGCCTGTGAATAAGTAGTACACTTTAATTAAGAAAAATCTCATCAAATTAAAGTTACTCAAAATACTAACAGATCGACTCAAAAACCTGCTAACCCGTGATTTTCATTGAAATCGTTAAAGTCGTTTTCGAGAAACAGATTTTATATCTTCGCCATAGAGAGTAACCCTGCTAACTCACAAGGAAATTTTACAAGGGTGAGAAAGCACAATCAAAATTTAATATTGTTGTTATGGAAAAAAATATTTTTTACATTTTTTTTCTACAACTTACGATCGTAATTTTAAGTAGCAGTTTTACCTGGACGATGCTGCATCTCTTTTTTATTAATAATAGTGATCAATATCTATTTATTTTTTATTTTAATATATGGTGAAGTATTTTAAACATACATTGTTGTTGTTTTTTTGCTTCATATTTTCGAAATATATCAAAACGTCAATAAGAATTGAAGTATTCAATTAAAATTTATCATATTAAATATTTATCAAATAAAAATTTCTATTGTCACTAATAATTATTTTTTTCTTTTTATTTCAGGTAAGCTTCTTGAACTTCTGCTTGTTTCGTGATTTATCTAGTTTGTAAGTAAACTCTGAAATAATTTTTAACTCATTAAGGCTCACGGATATACCTTATGGTATTTGGAAAATGATTGGCTGCTATTTTTTACTTTCCCATATGGGGTATGGTGAAGTATTGTAATTGGGCATGAAAAAAGTTTTTTTTTTATCTTTTCGAAATATCTCAAAAACAACTGAAACTATATATTTAAAAAATTAGTGAAATCACAGAATTTCTGTTTACAAAAACAAATAAGTTCCTATGGCCCAAATTGCTTTCACAAAAGTACAAGAATTAATGTGGTACCAAATATTTCATCATACATCTAACTCTCCAGATTTACTAGCTATCTCTTAAGTATAAAGAAGCCTTTATCCAAAATAGATAAAAAATTAACTATGGGAAATACCAGGCTCATCCCCCCTTAATTATCTATCTGATTCCAAATATTACAAATGAAAATCCAGAACATTTTAATATAAATATTCAAAATATTTATTTAATTTATTTGCTATTCCAATATTTTTATAATAATAAAAATAATAATCTTATGAATTATTTTGAAAAAAATAAAAACATTAGACTACTTAATTGAAAAGTTTTTGTTTTGCCGAGAGTAGCAGAGTTGTTGAATCACAAAGAGAAACAAAGAGGTTGTCTTCTGCTTGATGCAAATAAACATACACACCTA
>JALMQS010000028.1:816528-843961 GCA_024734495.1 Forficula auricularia
CTTCAGTTAAAAGCTTTATTTTAATATTATTTTTAATTTAAAATTCTGATAAAAAAGGTCGATTTTTATTTGAGAGCCGCTTTCAAATTAAAAAAATACAAATATATATAAGTATTCGCCCACTGTACCCCCCCCCCCACCTCCACCCGCTCGACCCCACCCCGAAACCTCGCCCTACCCCCGGATCCCCCACCACTGCACCCCACCTCCTGCACCTGTTTTGATTCAACCATATGATTCATTTTTATTCATCCAATTGTTAATAAATAAAACCTATCAAAATGTGTTGTTTTTTCAGAAAATTGAGACCTGCTTATGCGAAATATATTTTTAAATAAATTCTTGATTATTTTTTATTCTATTAAATAAATAAAGTTCTTTATAAAAACAATTATAAAACGTTTATTAATATTTCTAACGTTTATGGAGAACAAAATATGTTAAAATCCACAATCACAATACTTCTTCAAGGCCTTTGAGAATAAAGGATTAACCCGACCCATTGTCTGCCTGGGTACAAAAGGAAAAGAGTAACCTTTTTTAAAACCCTAAGAATGGGATTTGTCTACCTGAGAATAATTAATTTGATTACGAAAAAACCCCATCAAAAACAATTTTGTCGAAGATGAGACCGTGACAGATCGAATTGTCACCCCAAAAAACCCCCTAACCCGTGAATTTCATCAAAATCGGTAGAGTCGTTTTTCAAAATAGAACCAAGATACAAATATATATACAAACAAATAAATATATAAATAAATATACAATTTTTGCTCATTTAATAAGAGTAGATATATAATAAGATACTTTTAGTTTATTTTGTCTCAAAGAAAATAGGTGGAGGACTCTCACTTTATCCAAATAACTATTGAAAAATATTGTTATTTTATTATTTTTTTCATTAATCCTGCCGAATAATATATTATAATTAAAAATATAATCAAGTCGAAATCTCTATTAGTTTATTTTTTATCACATTGAAAACATGTAGAGCAACTTTTCAAAAGCTTTACCCTAGCCACTTATCTAATTTGAAAAAAGAATTTAAATAAAAATGGTGAAATAAGGTTTTTAGGTGTTGCACCTTCTTAGCACAGGCTTGTGCTGGTATCAAGGCTTTATAAATGCTTACATCATGATAATTATATTACTCAGATAAATTTAAGATGGGATGCTGATCTAGCGACTGTAAATGGAAGTCTGTAAAGTATTGGGCCAACCCTCTTAAGTTTTTTATATGATCAACCATCCAAGAGTTACCAATGTTGGAGGTTGATTAACTGTCGAAATTTATAGTTCGATATCAATTATTACTGATGGCACTAAATAAAATAGATAAATTCTAAGACAAGATGTTTTTTCAAATAAAATATTATTCTTTAATTGTCACCTAGCTAAGGTTTAATCCCAATGTACGTTCTTAAATTAAAAGATCTAGTTGCTTTCATTTTGATCGTTCAATGAAATGCCTATGCATCAATGCTATATAATTTATTCTTTTTTAACGTAGTTGTTTCGAGACAATACTAGCAAAAAGTTAATGCTAGAGTAAATAGAACAGACAATAAGGATTCATAATTCATAAGCCCAAAACTTTTTGATGTTTATGTACCACTACTAGCCAATCCCGTGCTCGTTTTACAAATCTGGCAACACTGTCCGAGCTTGTATATATTTTATCATAGAAATGTCAGATAAAGTACATTATAAGAGAGATTTATAAGACAAAAAGTTATTAATAAGCGATTGAAAGCTGTTGCGACAATGGCTGAAGCGAAAAAAACATCAAAAAATTACTAAAGTTAACCCACTTTTTGGTTTAAATACATGCGTTGTTGCCATCTTGTTTTTAGTGTAAATTTTTCATTATACATTTTTCATTATTTATTCATTATTATCTCATAAACTGTGTTATAATTATGAATTAAAATTTTCTTAAAAAATGTAGTAGTTATTGTTTAATGTTGGTTTAGTTTTTTATAATGATAAGAAGAGTTATATATGTAAGTAAACTTTCCGATATTCCGTATATTGCAATGTATAAGAGTCTGAAAAACTATCTTTGGAATTTAATATCTCCCGAACTATATTGTTCATAAATTTCGTTTTGCCACCAATCGATGCAGAAGTATTTAAATAATAATCTGTCTAAATTCAAAAAATCCTAAGAAAACCCATATGGTGAAACATTTATCTTTATAAATTATATTCTAGACGTATAAAAATAAAAAAACTTATTTAGGAAAAAAATATATTAGCTACTTTTTTGCTTTGTTATATTATTATGTTATATAATTAATTTATCGAAATAGAACAAGAAATGACTTATTCTGTATAAAAATATTTAAGAGTAAATTAAATTTATCGAAAGAGAATAATGTTGATAAAATAAAATATTAATATTTTGATTATGATTGTTCCAAGAAAAAGAAATTCCCAAAATCGGAATTCGGTCGGACCAGTTCAGACCTGCATCGAAATCGTTTAATGCATGGCTTGGGCGCTCCTAGACGAATCCCTACCAATTGCCTAGAATCTATTTTATTATCAAGCCACTAATAATAACACATAATTTACAATGAATTGCAATTTAATCAAATCGAATAAAAAAGAAACCATAAGCATTGTTTCTATCTCAATACATATAAAAACTTAAATGAATTTCTAGCTTTAAAATGAATATGAATAATACTAATCTAAATTGAACGTAATAATAATAATTAATAAATCCAAATGAAAAGGCTTTATTTGAAAACAAAAAGTAACCGATTGAAAAAAATTCATTCAAAAAGCTCAACATGTATCTGTTTAAACTGTAAATTTTAAATGTATCGTGTTTTCAGCTAAAAATAACACCTTAATGGTTTATCTATTAAAAATTGATTACAACTTTTTTAACCTGTGATATTAGGCTTAGAATATACAGTCGAAATATTCCGAATTTCAAGTTTTAAATCTAAATCAGACCACCAAAAGTGTATTAAAATACTATATTAGATAGGAACTTACATCGAAGTGACGCTCGAAGCAGCCCAAGACGATCACAGGATAGCACTACCCATGGTGAATTAGTGATTTCTTGGCCTGCAAAATAAAACTAAAATTAGTAGATTGAAATTAAAAAATATACAATTCAAGTTGTTAACTCATCAGTCTACTAAAATAAGCTGTAATAGACAGGATTATTTAATTTCTATTGAGTCAATTGATTAACGTGAGTGGGAATTATATCAATTTTTTCAGAGAAGCTGAGGAAATTAACTTTTCAATTTTGAAATCTGAGTTAATATTGTGATTAAATTTGTAAAACATTTTAAAAATAAAAGCTTTTGTTTAGATATTGAATAAAAAATAACAAGCCCACGGATTCAATTTCTATCTGTTAGAACGCTAAAGAGAATTGTTTAAATATTCTGATAGGTTACCATTTAATTTGATTTGTTTTCACTCAATCGACTGCTCTTTCAATAATAAATTCAAATAAATAACGCTTAAATAGTAAAACTAAATTTTATTGCACAAAAGGATGAAATTATCTGGAGCGAACACTATTTAAGATGGAGTCGAGTCGGAGGCGCCGGCTTACTAATTGGCTTCTTAACTGGCGTCTTCGGTCAAGCGGGAGGAGAGAGAGTGGCGGGGAGTGTCCCTGGGCCGGAGGGGAGGCTAGACCAGTCCAGATGTGCATCGAAATCACCTAATACATTTAATAAATAATAAATACATTTATATATAAGTACCATGTATATAAGCCAGGCTAATAAAAATATTTTTTTTTTGAAACCATCCTTTTTTTTAATCAGATTATTTTTATATAAGATACATAAATACTTATACAAAAAATTAAATTAAATAAGATATATATGGGGCATTCCATGCCAAATCGAACATTTTTTAAATCGACCCCTCTCGATTTGGCTGATACTTTTTTTTATCTTTTTCTACCCTATCGAAAACAGTTTACAGAATTTTTTCAAATTTTTTCTACTCAACCGAATAAAAGTTATTAATTTTTTAAAAGTGGTGTTTTTTCTTAAAATATTATGGATATATTTATTAAGATATATTTTATTATAAAAACAATGTCGGATTGCGAAAAAATAAGAAAAATATTTTTCAATTAAACAAAAAAAAAAAAAAAAAAAAAAAAAATAGAAACAAAAGTCTGGCCAATATGGGGCTTGCGGAATTCTACGCAGAATAAATCAAAGTTTTCTTTGAAAAAAAATAATTTTTCAAAAATTTCTAACTTCAAAAAATCAATAATTTTTTTCGGAAAAACTGAAAAATGTTATTGAATATTTTTTTGTATTTTTTTCTGAAAAGCACGTTTAAAAACGAAAAAAAACGTCCCGATTAGTCAATTTTTGAAATGGTTGTGGGCGTTTGAAAAAAAAATAAGCATTTTTTTTAAATTAATAATTTTTTCGGTTGTGTAGAAAAATTTGAAAAAATCCTGAAAAATATTTTCAATAGGGAATTTTGGATGTTGTGCTCTGGATAATTTTAATAGTTTTTATTTAAGATCCTTAATGATGAGGATCAATAGATTTATTTGAGAATTTAATAAAATTTATTAATAATGTTCAAAGTAGGATTTTAAAATTAATAGCAATGTTTGATTATAAGGACACACAGTCCTTTTATCGATGGAATTAAGATAAATTTAATAATAAATAAATATATAATGAATTTAAGATACAACTCTCCCCATAAATAAAAATGTTATCCCAATAAATCATGAAAATATTATTAGTTCACAATACTCATGTCACTTTTAAACCAACCAATTCAATATCGTTCCATTTTTCATATTTAAGAATAAGATCCTAAGAGAGCTTAAATCAAAATAATTTATTAAAATAATTAACCCTAAGATTTGAGAATCTTTTTTTTAAAAATAGATGGATTCTTTTCAAAAATACAACTCGGATATAAATTAAATATATGAAGAAAGAATTTAAATTTAAGGTTAAAATTGAGATTTAGGTGGAAAATATTTTTACATTTCATATCAGAGAGCTACATCCCCTCAGAGTTGAACCCGAGTACTATCACTCTTTCTGGGCTTGTTAGTTCGACCCTCGGATAAAACACACCCTGACATGCAATTAATTTAAGACAAGATAAAAGTGTTTTTTCTCGATGATCGAACTAATAAGCCTGGCAGTAGTACTCGTGTTCAATACATGAGGGAATGCAGCTCTCTGATATGCAATGTAAAAATATTTTCTACTAAAACTGGATTTTGGCCTTAAGATCTAATTTATTTCTCAAAATAATTTAGTTTACAAAATTGATTGTCAGTCCTTTTAACTAAAAATATTCTATGTGTTATTTCTCATGAGTTCAAAAACCCAATTGGATGTAGGTAAATTCGATTTTTACTTTATCTAATGTAAAGTATTGGAATCGCCAAACGCGACTTCAAAAGGTCCTCTGGTAAAGGCTACGGAACCCATGCTCTCAAACAAAAACACAAATTGTAGTATTCAATCACGTTGAATTTTAGCATATGACGATTTTTTCAAAAAATACATGGGGGTCTCGTCCAGATGCCAAAAAGTGCGGTTTTTTCATTTAGTTTGGTTCGCCTGTATTTAGGCAACAATTTGCGCGCAGAAGAATGGAAGCTGCGTAATAGCTAGGCGAGTCCAGTAGTTGATGGAATTCTCAATACAGAACCTGAGGACCCTTTGAAGTTGCACTTGCTACGAGACCGATTACAATACTTTACCCATGATTCGCATTGGATAAAGTAAAAGTATACATATATTATATTAGAAAAACTGGCCAAGGGCAGAAACCAGAAAACAATTAATACTAGAAATAGAAGGAAAGAATTCACATTTTTTAAAACTCGATACACTTTTCACACACTTTCGAGAAAGAGACTTAGCTCTGTTGCTCGAAAGACCTTAATCTGAGCCGCCTCTGACTGAAACAAATCATTTTTATAAAAGCGCCTTTCGACAGATAGTGGGGAAAGAATAATTTTTTTAATTATATATTTTTAATATTTAAATAATAAAGGTTTTTCAAGTTTCACTTTTTAAAAATGTAATTCATTTTAATTCGAGTTATTTATTAATTAATTATTTTACATTGCGCACAAAGTGTCTACTTTAAAAATTAAAATTATATTTATTATTTATATTTGGTTTAATTTCAAATTAAATCCGAGAAGCCCATTAGGACAGGTGGTCAATTTAATAGGATACCGGCTTTTGGCTTTTTAATCCTTTTTCTACCTTGAGCATCAAAAATTAATTAAATGAATACTGAATACAATTTCGCAACAGTGATTTTCATAAAAAAAATAACATAAGTTGTAATAGAGTTAGAGATTAGTCTCGGATGAGAGGGTAAAAAACTCGTTTCAAAATGTTTATTATATCAGCGTTTCCAAAACTACTTGTGAACAACTTGTTTACATCTTTTTTTATAAAGTATTCTCTGGAAGCACTGGGCGGCTGGAGTTCTGAATAAATTCAAACAATTTTAATTTATTTTTAAGCTTATTCGGAATAAGTAATGACTGAAGAACAATTATTTTCAACAACGATTTTTTTAAATAATTTTCAAATTAATATATTAGAGTATAATTAATATATTAAAGAGAATTGTTTTTGATCGGGCTTTTAAACAAGATAGAGATACTACTGATGATTGAGGCTATTGGAGTCTGCTGAATCATAAGTCTGGACCAAGAGAGAATAAAAAGATGTGATCCATTTAGTTATGATCCAGCATCATTTTGCGATTAGCCCGCATGATGCCTTTATACCAAACACTGATATGGATCACCAAATGGATTTGTAATCTGAGATGTTATATATATATTATTATTATCATTTCAGTCCATAATTTGTATTAATTTGAAAGTTTTATATTAGGAAAATAAGGACAAGTTTTTTTGTGTGACTTTTTTATTTATCCACCAAGGTTTCGATCGACTTTGCCGACTTCTTCAGGGCTTCAAATAGTCATGCCACACATTCGTCTAAATTTTCTTGTTAACTTCGTTACCATTGAAGGCCATCAGAACACAATTTTCAAAAATATTTGGCACATTCACAAAAACACAATTTTTCTTTCTTTTCTTTTATATTAACAATTTTATTAATATAAAACAGAAATCACATATATAGAATAAGGCAAACCCTGTTTTTTAAACCAGAATAGAATATGTTTTCCGTTTGATCCTTACATACAGAAATCTCAAATAAAAAAAAAAAAAAAAAAAATTGAGATTTCTGCATGTAAGGATCAAACGGAGAAAAAATATTATATTCTGGTTTAAAAACAGGGTTGTCTATTCTATATATGTGATTTCTGTTTTATATTAATAAAATTGTTAATATAAAAAGAAAAGAAAGAAAAATTGTGTTTTTTTGTGAATGTGCCAAATATTTTTTGAAAATTGTGTTCTGATGGCTTTCAATGGTAACGAAGATAACAAGAAAATTTAGACGTAATGTGTTTGACTATTTGAAGCCCTGAAGAAGTCGACAAAGTCGACGAAACGTTGGTGAATAAATAAAAAAGTCACAAAAAACTTGTCCTTATTTTCCTAATTTAAACTTTCAAGTTATATATATAACATCTTAGATTACAAATCCATTTGGTGATCCATATTAGTGTTTGGTATAAAGGCGTGATTTGGGCTAATCGCGAAATGATGCTTGATCATAGCTAAATGGAACACATCTTTTTCATTCTCTCTTGGTCCAGACTTAAAATTCAACAGACTCCAATAGCCTCAACCAGCAGTAGTCTCGCGATATATATATATCTTGTTTAAAAGTGCGATCAAAAACAATTCTCTTTAATATTTTAATTATTCTTTAATATATTAATTAAAAAATTATTTAAATTCATTATTTCAACACAGAAATATATAAATTCAGATATTATTATCACTTAATATTTGACAAAAATCACCTACATTCGATTCGCGATTGAATCAAATATCGGAAACTTATGATTACGATTTTTTTTGTATCTAAATCTGAATCTCTTTTTTTTCGTCAGATTCATTGCCTTTTTTAGTCTTCGTGGATGAAAAATGGATGCCAAAAAATTGTAGTTTATTTTTTTGCAACGAAATTTTCTCTGGAGAGAAACGGACTGGTAGAAATTTTAATTAAATGTAATGGAAGGCAGCCCAGAGGTAGTGAGGAAGAAAAATTAACACATATAAGATAAGGTGTAATTTATTGGAATCCTTCCTCCTTTCATTTCAAACCGACGTTTCGGAGGATTTTTCCTCCTTCTTCAGGGTTTCAAAGGGTCAATGAATGAAACAAATAAAATGTTTCCTTTTTCTCTCCACAGTAGTGTTCAAAAACTGGCTTCATTTTTAACAAAGGCATAGAAAAACAAATTTTTTTCCTCCTTTTCTTAATTTAGTCTAATTAATTCTTAATTAAGTCTAATTAAGAAAAGGTGAAAAAAATAAAAATTTGTTTTGCTGAGCCTTTGTTAAAAATGAAGCAAGTTTTTGAACACTACTGTGGAGAGAAGAAGGAAATATTTTATTTGTTTCATTCATTGGCCCTTTGAAACCCTGAAGAAGGAGAGAAAAATCCTCCGAAACGTCGGTTTGAAAAGAAAGGAGGAAGGATTCCAATAAATTACACCTTATTTTGTATGGGTTAATTTTTTCTTTCCTCACTACCTCTGGGCTGCCTTCCATTACATTCGATTAAAATTGTAGTTTATGTTGGAACTTGCTCTAAATTAAGACATATTTGGAACGTATTACCCCCCACTAACCTGTGTTAAATTATTAACTATTGGACCCCTGAACTATCATAAGAAGTTACACTTCAAAAAAGTATCCATAAAATACACCTAGATCTATTTCAGAGACTTCATGTTCATTTTGAGCTATCTAAAATAGAAAATGTTATATCTTAAAAAAATGATTTCAAATAACAAATCCTTATAATTTGTACATATATATAAATTAAAAGAAAATTCTAATAAAAATATTTCTCTAATTCAGTGTTTCTCAACCTTTCGTGGAGCGAGGAACCCCAAGAGCACTTATATTTATTCCTGAGGAATCCCCTAGTACTAAAATATGAGATATTTAATTTTTCGTCAAAATATCAACATCATGCTACTTTTATAGCTTCCAAATATAACATACCGCCGCCGATGACGGTGTTGCCACATTTTAAAAATTTGCTAGATTTTAGGAAAATTGGGTACGAAAAACGTGCATTTTAGATTACAATACCTAACATTTTTTTTCATGAATAATATTATTTAATTGGAAAGTTTTTGTTTTGCCGAGAGTAGTCAGAGTTGTTGATTCACAAAAGAGAAACAAAGAGGTTGTCCTCTGCTTGATGCAACATAGTCTCAAACAAATAAATACTATACATATACAGATATATCATCTCGATATATATGTGTGTATGTTTATTTGCATCAAGCAGAAGACAACCTCTTTGTTTCTCTTTGTAAATAATATTATTATTAAAATTGAATGTAATGGAAGGCAGCCCAGAGGTAGTGAGGAAAGAAAAATTAACACATATAAAATAAGGTGTAATTTATTAGAATCATTCCTCCTTTCCTTTCAAACCGACGCCGACGTTTCGGAGGATTTTTCCCTCCTTCTTCAGGGTTACAAAGGGTCAATGAAACCCTGAAGAAGGAGGGAAAAATCCTCCGAAACGTCGGTTTGAAAGGAAAGGAGGAAGGATTCCAATAAATTACACCCTATTTTATATGTGTTAATTTTTTCTTTCCTCACCACCTCTGGGCTGCCTTCCATTACATTCAATTAAAATTTCTACCAGTCCGTCTCTCTCCAGAGAAAATTTCGTTGCAAAAAAATTATTATTAAATTTTTTGGTAATGTCATTGGGATAGCCATATGCCCCTTTCTGGATCAGATAAGATTTTTTTACATATTCAATGTTTACTCATAAATAATATCTCACCTATTTGAAAAGCAATATTATTTCAAGAGTCATTAATTACAAAATAATAATAAAACAATTTAAATGATGTTTTCATTTTGTTACTAATGTAACGTAATCGTTGTATTATAAGAAAGTTAAAGAACTTTAGAGTAACAAAAATTGTATCTCTGAGACAATATTAGAGATGTTCATCGCATTCTTAAGTATCAATGGTTTTGTTTGACTATAAGGTAATATAATAGACTGTAAATTTAGTATTTTTTTTCATTACATGACACTTTTTTTTGACCCCTAGGCGCGGGGAACCCCAAACCTACCTTTGTGGAACCCAGGTTCAGAATCACTGCTCTAATTGCATATTTTGTTATGGGTTTTAGTGAAGTCAAGTGATTATTTTATCGTTTCGATCCAAATGAATAAAGCTATTATAGCTAAAATTAAAAATAATTTCTAATGAATTAAAACTTGTCTGAACTGGTCTTTTTGATTCTTAAATGTTAACAGAGAGCAATAAATTATAGACTTCTTTCACCCGCAGTCTTTTTACCTAAAGGATTTTCCCTTTTTTGATTTCATACAAATGAAATGGATCGCTTTCATATATATATGAAAAATTGTATCAAATTAAAATCTACTAGTTTTCAAGGTTCAAGATAAAATTTAGAATGTTTATTGTTTTGGCATCGTTCTTTGTGGCTTTGTGCATAAATCTAGAAGTGCAGAGAACAGGAACCGACATGCTGAATAAATATAATAACAACGGGCCCTACCCTTTTGAGTGGCAGATTTCGCATACATTATTTGTTTAAAAAGTTATTCTCTAGTTTTTTATTAGATGGTATTATAAAAATAAAATTTTTAAGAAAAAAATAAAACCGACTTCAAAAAAATTAAATGCAACAAATAAAATACACCAAAAGGTATAAAATAATTATTATCTTATTTAGTTACAACTAAACTACGAAATATTAACATGAAATTATTTTTTGAAGTCGGTACCAAACAAACTATACCTATAAGCGAGCGTACCCACCAAACGTACTAAATAAGATCCGTCGAGTGCGATTCATAAAAGGAATACTAGTATGTTTGGCACCGACTTAAAAAAGTAATTTCATGTTAATATTTCGTCGTTTAGTTGTAACTAAATAAGATAATAATTATTTTATACCTTTTAGTGTATTTTATTTGTTGCATTTAATTTTTTTGAAGTCGGTTTTATTTTTTTCTTAAAAATTATTTTTATTTTTCTCTGTTTAGTGATGTTATTAATAGTGATCCTATCATCAGAACTTGACCAAATTAATATTGCACCATCCCTAAGATACCCCTTTCCAATAAAAAAAGAATCATCGAAATCGGTTCATAAACAAAGAAGTTAGTCCTGAACAAACCTAACAAAAAAGGTCTCATACCTATGAAAAAATGGGACCAATCGGAAGGTAGACTGCACCCAATGCAAATTTTTTTTTCAAAATCGGTTCACAATTGGCGGAGATATGAGGTAACATAGGCACAAAAAAAAAAAAAAAAAAAAAAAATTCAGTCGAATAGAGAACCTCCTCCTTTTTTTGAAGTCTGTTAAAAATATAAAAAGCGTTCATAAAGAGAAACAATATATATATGTATTTTCCAGATTTTTACGCTGACAAGGGCTCATAGAGTTCAAAAAAAAAAATATCCCCCAAGTTTCAAGTCTCTATCTCAATTATAACCTGTGCCCCCAGCGACGTGTTTCTCATCTAATAGCATGGGGTTTTTGCCATTGAAAGATCAATTTTTTATTCCGGCCAAAGTAATGGTTCAAAAATTTTGAAACTCTTTAGAATTTATCCTTATAATAGTAGCTATCCCTCAGAATTTTTACAGATTTTTAGCTATTATAATTCTGGAGTCTATAACTTAGTAGCACTAAGATATAACAGTATTTTCTCAAAATTATAATAGCTAAAAATCTGTAATAAATCTAATGGATAGCTAGTATTATAAGGATAAAGTCTACAAATTTTCAAATTTTTTTAATCGTTACTTTGGCCTGAATAAAAATCGATATTTTAATGCCAAAAACCCCATATTTAGATGAGAAACTTACATCGCTGGTGGCCCAGGTTATAATATAATTTAGATATAGACTTGAAACTTGGGAGATATTTTTTTTATTTATTTCAAACCATGTGAGCCCTTGTCACCGTAAAAATTCGAAAATACGCAAAATAAGGACCTTTCTTTCATTTTAATTTTAAAATAATGCTTAGGGCTAGTTGCCTCGTGTCCGATTCTCAATCTTATAAGAAGGGTGATTATTTTTCTACAAGAGATTTATATCATTAAACCATGGTTTATTTGGTACTAATGGCATTAAATTGAATAACCAAGAACCTTATAATAAAGTAAAGAAAATTTAAAAAATTAAAAGAAAAATTAGTACTTAAGTAGGTTATATATTTAAAAAAAAATTTAATTTTTAATTTTTTTACTTTATTAAAATATGTTTCACCAAGAACCTACACTATTCTCCCTTAAGGTAGTTCTTTTCGCGACAATCCACACAAAAAGTTTTAGCCTCGTAACCACTCTATACATATGAACGGTGCTAAAATTTTAGGTTATGTTTTTTTTAACATGACTGTACTTCTCACACTAATATATCCTCTTTATGAATGGATCCTTTCCAAGCCATTGTTCTTATATCCCCTCCACTAAAAATAATCTCTCAATTTTTTTTTTTTATCAAAACTACGATGTAAATAATTTCAATTTTTTCATCAAGATGGTGTAAGTCCTTCAATGAAAAAAATAAAATAATGATCATTTTCCCACCTTTTCCCAATCTACCATATGTAAAAAAATTCATTTTTAATTGCAATTATTTCATGTTTGGTGTGGTAAATCGTCTTCAAATTTTGCCTTTAAGGTAGTTGTTCCGCCAAATGCGTTTCTTGGGATTTTTTTTGAAATTTATACAGATGATTATTTAAATACTTCTGCATCGATTGGTGGCAAAACGAAATTTATGAACAATACAGTTCCGGAGATATTAAATTTCAAAAATCGAGTTTTTCAGGCTCTTTAACATTGCACTATACCAGGTATCAGAAAATTCACTTACATATTTAATTACAATTAAGAAACTCTTCTTACCATTTTTATAAAAAACTAAACCAACATTAAACAATAACCAATATATATTTTAAGACAATTTTGATTCATAGTTACAACACAGTTTCTGAGATAATAAGGAATAAATAATGAAAAATGTATAAAAAAATTTAGACTAAAAACAATTTGGCAACAGCGCATTTATTTAACATAAGGTGTAATGTAGGCGTTGATTACATTTGTTAAAAAATAAAACAATTTTTATAGAAATTAAAAATGTATTTTATCTGTTATTTTAATATAAAAATATTTAATTTCTTACAATGGTGCCAAATTTGTCAAATGAGCACGGGATTGGCTAGAATTGGTACATAAACAGCAAAAAGTTTTGGGCTTATGAACTTTGAATCCTTATTGTCTGTTCTATATACTCTAGCATTAACTTTTTGCTAATATTGTCGCGAAACAACTACCTTAATGACTTATATTCCAAATTTCGAAGACTTCTTTCATTTGTGAAAGAACTACAGTAACAAAAATTATATATAATTTCCCTTGAAGGAGACAATAAAAGAGTGTGTCTTCTGCTGGAATTATAAATTTTATTTATTTATAATGAGACTATAGTTTCGAGGGCTTTGCCCTCTTCATCAGTCTATTACAATGTATTCACAGGAATTAATTTATGAATCTTTTTATTGTCTCCTTCAATTTATAAAAATCTGCTACTCTCGGCAAAAACTTTCAATTTAATATAATTTCCCTAGTAGCACAATGTTTCAAACTATATGGTTACTATATAGATTCTGAAAATCTATATAGACACTATATGGTTACTATATAGTGTGAAACATTGTGCTACTAGGGATGTTTTTTTAATTGCCATGTTTAATCTAGGGTCAGTGATTATATTTATTATTTTAAGATGACCGAAAAATCCATGAGTGATTCTTTTAAAAAGAAAAATGCAAGATTTAAAAAAGATAAGCCTACCTTGGTTCAGGGATGAAGACAGGATATATACGAATAGAACCCGAGGCCGTAGCATCACTACTCGAGACGTATGCGAGCGAGACTAAAAAGATAAGACGTGTAAATTAATATTAATGTGATTCTTTGCTTCTACTTACATTAAAGATACTCAAAGAGAATTCATCTCAAACATATAAAATATTAATAATATTTATAAAAGTGATAATCGGGAAAGAAAATAAATTATTAAATAAAGACGATAACTCAAATTATTACTAGATTATTTCCACATATGTATGAAATAATCAATAGATAAATATTTAACTTACTTGAGCTCTGTGATGTTTCCCATAGAGCAGAAGGCGGCTGTCTGGGCTTCGTTGGTCTCACCTGAAGAAAGAGAACCATTAATGATAAGATGCCAGGGATTTACTCGGATTTTTACATCTATTTCTTTGAATTTCAATTTGGAAAATAAAATTATCATACTCTTTTTTCTACCGAGAATTTAGTTTTTGCTTTTTTATATTGAGAATTTAGGGCAGTCGGGTTAGCCGAGCTGGCTAACGCGCTATCCCCGCTTCGGCATCGATTATGACGATGTTGAAGCGGAAGGCCGGAGTTCGATCCTGGCTGGCATATAAAAATTTCTACCGGCTAAAACTCGGCTCCCTCACTAATCCTACTAACACTTTACTGATATGCTGTCTAAATGGGCTTTGTTCCCGGTGACAATAAATAAAAAAAAAATAAAAAAAAAAAATTGAGAATTTAACCCAGTCTGGTGATGAGAATAATATAAAAGATAATTTATATTTTTAATTAGGTAGGTATTTTATATTACACATGATTTTCATGATTGTTTTTCAAAATGAATTCATTTTGCAAAATGCTCTTTTTAATTATGTCTATAAAATTATAAAAGGCCATTGGAATATAAGCATACTGAATCAGCCCCCAAAAGATGATTTAATGATACTTAGGGGATATGTAGGTTAGGGTGGCCCTTATTTTGGGTATTTTCAAATTTTTAAGCTGGCAGAGGCTCATATGGTTCGAAATAAATAAAAAAAAAATATTTCCCAAGTTTTAAGTCCCTATCTCAATTTTAACCCGTGCCTCAGAGCGATGCAAGTTTCCCATCTAAATAACATGGGGTTTTTGGCATTGAACGATCAATTTTTTATTCCGGCCAAAGTAACATTTCTAAAAATTTGAATCTCTGTAAACTTTACCCTTATAATAGTAGCTATCCTTCAGAGTTTTTTCAGATTTTTAGTTATTATAATTTTGGAGTTACAGCTAGATAAAATACTGCCATATCTTAGTGTTAGTAAGTTATAGACTCCAAAATTATAATAGCTACAAATCTGTAAAAATTCTGAAGGGTAGCTACTATTATAAGGATAAAGTTTACAGAGTTTCAAAATTTTTAAACCATTGCTTTGGCCGGAATAAAAAATTGATCGTTCAATGCCAAAAACCCCATGTTATTTAGATGGGAAACTTGCATCGCTCTGAGGCACGGGTTAAAATTGAGATAGGGACTTGAAACTTGGAAGATATTTTTTTTATTTATTTCGAATCATATGAGCCTCATGCGAGCGTAAAAATTCGAAAATACCCAAAATAAGGACTGCCCTTATATAGCTAGGTATTAATAAAATAATAAGTTCCTGAAAGTTTCAGATCCCTCACTCAATTGGTTTTTTAGAAAAAGCAAAATATGTAAAAAGCAGAAACCGATTGATCTAAATTTTTAATATGTTTTGGGGACTGATTATAGCTTCTAGGAAAAAAATTATGAGTTTTATAGGTTAATTAGATCTTTGGAAAACAAATTGTTTTTCTTTTAATTTGAATTTTTTAACCATGATACAATTTTGGAAAAATTATTAAACTATTTTTTTTCAAACCTTATCTATTTTCCTATAATACTAGAACTTTTCCAAATTTTGAAAAAAGAATTTTTTTGTTTTAAGCTTTCATTTGATTATTTAAAATAAAAAATTGGTTTTTATTTTTTCTACTATGGCGTACCTTTTTTCGAAATTTGAAAAATTACTAGTATTATAGGGAAATAGATAAGGTTTGAAAAAAAATAGTTTCATAATTGTGCCAAAATTGTTTCATGGTTAAAAATTGAAATTAAAAGAAAAACAATTTTTTTTTCAAAGATCTAATTAACCTATAAAGCTCATAATTTTTTTCCTAGAAGCTATTATCAGTCCCCAAAACATATTAAAAATTTAGATCAATCGGTTAGGTCAATCCTGAGAAATTTATTTTTCTGTTTTTTACATATTTTGCTTTTTCTCAAAAACCAATTGAGTTAGGGATCTGAAACTTTCAGGATCTTATTATTTTATTAGTACCTATATATCCACTAAGTATTATTAAATTATCTTTCGGGGGCCGAGTCAGTATGCTTATACCCCTATGCTTTTTGGAGGTAAAACTTCTATATTTTTTAATCAAATATAATTCTTAAAATAATAGATATTGTAAATTTTTTAAATGCTATTACTTGGAAAGCCTGGGAGGTAGGCCAATCGAATACACGCAATTTTTTTCTTTTTACTCATCTGCTTTAAAATTGTCTGATTCAAAGAGAAAAATCATTTTCAACCATATTTTTTTCTATGGATTCCGACAATAACGAAAGAATGAGAAGTCGTAGAAAGTTCGTTCTAGTGTCCCAATATGTGTATTTCCCATGCAAAGAACCGATTAGATTTTGGACTCTCCAATATCTTGCTTCTCTCTGCATATTTTTGGTTTTTAATGAAAGACTAAAAACTATTTATAGTTTTCTAACAGTGGGACATCCTATAAGTGAAATGGCCTGTTCTCCACTCTTTCAAATACACGCTCGGGGTCAAAAATGGGAATGTATAGTATAAACATTCGAAGTTGTACCTTCAAGTCTCATAAATAAAGAAATATTTTAATTTTATACAAATAAATGGACTTAAAAGTTTATTTTGCCGATAGTAGCAAAGTTTGATTTTATTGGAAATGTCTCTAGAGTGTCTTGTATTAAATCCGAGATATGGAAAAATTTTCGTATGTGTGCTTTTTTAAGCCCTTGGAATAAATTCCCCAAAGGTTGATACAACCCTTCTCACATAGAAGGACATTCTTATCGATAAAACCAGCTGCAAAGTCCACTTTCGGCGGGCATCTTGCTGTCCGGGTGGCTTCATAATTTTATGACCCTGAACATTCGTAGATTTTAAAATAATAATTAAATTTTCTAATTTTAATAAATTTGACATAAACTATTTGTGGGTTTTAAATGAGTGGCTCGCGACGGACAGTATAAGCGCTTTATAATAGAAGATATATGGATTGTTAACTACTCTTAGCTATTGAAAGTAATTAGTGTTATATGGTATATAATCAATCAAAAAATTGATAATAAATTTTCTAAAAAGGCTTTCCTCATTCAAAAAACATGTTTGTTTGTTTTTTTGGACGGCATTATTAAATATATATGTAAAATATTTGAATCTATTTTCTGTAAAAATGGCAGATAATTGTTCACACAAGCCTCTAATGTCACTAAATTGTAATTTGTATTTGAAACAATTTTACACGGTTCTTTACAAATAATATAATATTTATTCTCAAATATACCTACAGGTTTGGCAAATTTGACTTTTAAAAAGTTGTTCCTATTCAATTCCTACGCCCAAATACAGTCAAATTGATATCTAAAAAAATTGTCACAAATCATAATATTTTTGGTTTTCATTCATATCAATTTAGTCAAAAATTAAGATTTTGCTATTTTCTTTCTGACTTATTTTTGTTTTTCATTTTTATTTTTTTTATTCTCCAATGGGCCGATAGAAGATTCGATTAAAAGAATTTCTAAATAAAATCATATAGAAGAAAGGGTTTCTCATTTTTTAAAAAATAATAAAATAATGTCTAAGATATGTAGAATTAACAAACTGGATTATTTAATAAATTATTTGACTTGAATTTCCGCGGTTCATTTATTGAAAAGTTAAAATTAAAAACCAAAGTTTAAAATACTAAATTGTCAAACCGAATGTTTTCTACATTTGATTCCATCGCGAATCAAATGTAGGGAATTTTGTCAAATATTAAGTGAAAATAATATCTGAACTTATATATTTCTAACTTGAAATAATGATTTTAAATAAATTTTATAATTTTTCTCATTAATATATCAAAGAATAATTGATAAATCAATGAGAATTGTTTTTGACCGTGCTTATTTGAAAAATATATTTATCGCGAGACTACTGCAGTAGTCTCACGATAAATATCTGTTTTCAAATAAGCACATTCTCATTGATTTATCAATTATTCTTTGATATATTAATGAGAAAAATTATAAAATTTATTTAAATTGTCAAACTTTGAAAAGTATTTTTACATATATCCATACAAATATGTGAGCCACTTAAACACCTTTACAGTCATTAATTCTTGTTTTGTGAAAAAATGTGATGTGTTACTTATAAAGAGAAACAAAAAGGTTGTCCGCTGCTTGATGCAAATATACATACACACATAGGTATATATATAAAAATATATATATATGTATATATATTATTTATTTGTTTGAGACTATAGTTTCGAAGGCTTGGCCCTCATCATCAGTCTTTTTTAATTATAAATATTATTTTTCATGGGGTCAGTATCGCGTGGATATTAAAATTTTTTGTTCTTCCTTAGCCGAAAGCCAGTTAGAATTTTGCATCAAGCAGAGGACAACCTCTTTGTTTCTCTTTATGAATCAACAACTCTGCTACTCTCGGCAAAATAAAAACTTTTCAATTAATGGGATACTCATAAAATAAATTTATTTTCCGGATTCAGGAGTAAATATATACAAGAATCACATAAAATGATTTAAACAACTTTTTTCCTCAAAGATCTTTGTTATTATTACTCTTTCTATAATTATTGTGTGGATCAAAATGAAATGCATAGAAATCATCTTCATTTACCTTGATTTCTATAAATATTTGTCATATAGGGAGATTGATCATCTGAGTGATTGAACATTTTCTTTCGAATTCTTAAGCTTCCTTTCGTTATTAACCGATTTCAAAAAAGGAGGAGGTTCTCTATTCGACTGAATTTTTTTTTGTGTGCCTATGTTACCTCATATCTCCGCCAATTGTGAACCGATTTTGAAAAAAAAATTGCATTGGGTTCAGTCTACCTTCCGATTGGTCCTATTTTTTTTCATAGGTATTAGACCTTTTTTGTTAGGTTTGTTTAGGCCTAACTTCTTTGTTTATGAATCGATTTCGATGATTCTTTTTTATCCGAAAGGGGGCATCTTAGGGATGGTGTCATATTAATTTGGTCAAGTTCTGATGATATGGTCACTATTAATAACATCACTAAAACGAGGAAAATAAAAATAATTTTTAAGAAAAAAATAAAACCGACTTCAAAAAATTAAATGCAACAAATAAAATATACTAAAAGGTATAAAATAATTACTATCTTATTTAGTTACAACTAAACAACGAAATATTAAAATGAAATTACTTTTTGAAGTCGGTGCCAAACATATACCTTTTATGAATCTCACTCGACGCATCTTACTTTGTACGTTTGGAGGGTATGCTCGCTTATAGGTATAGTTTGTTTGTTACCGACTTCAAAAAGTAATTTCATGTTAATATTTCGTCGTTCAGTTGTAACTAAATAAGATAGTAATTATTTTATACCTTTTAGTGTATTTTATTTGTTGCGATTTAATTTTTTGAAGTCGGTTTTATTTTTTTCTTAAAAATTATATTTATTCGTCTCTGAAAAAGGTAAGGAGCTGCTCATGCACCTGTCCGAGTAGAACACGCGCTATTGCACTGCATAGCCACCTTCATAAATTATTTTTCTTTTATTCTTGCATACTTTTGTCGTATTCCATAAATATACTTTTAAATATTTAAAAGGGCAAACGTTTATATCTTTTTTTAAGAGAAACTTAAAAAGATATCAACACTTTCGCTTGCGAAGCTACAAACCCCAAACAAAAAAAGTAAAAATAGTAGCTGTAGAATATTTTATTTACTTTGATAAATTTGTGAAAATTTGTTCTTATAAAAATATTCTTTATATCTCAAAATTTCTAAAAATATATTATATAAAAATTCTCATTTAAAATTCAACCCCTTGGGCGCTAGAATACTAAAGTAAAGTAGATTTTTGAAAAAAAAATTTGAGAAACTTTTTAAAATTTAAAATATAAAATACTAGGTAGGTTTCACATAAATATTTATGTGAAACCTGCCTTAGATGCAATTCAGAGGCGGGCTATCAGACTTATAGGCGATCCCGCATTAACTGACACTCTCGACTCCCTAGCCCATCATAGATCTGTCTCGGCCCTTTCCCTTTTTTATAGATATTACAATGGCTTTTGTTCTGACGAAATAAAATCGATAATCCTATCAAGGGCTTCATTTGCGCGAAATACACGATTTTCTAAGATTCAACATCCCTACGCGCTTAAACTGGATACTAATCGAATTCGCCAATTCATTTATCCCTATAACCATAGGCGCCGACTTTTAAAAATTTCATGTGGGGCTCAACTTCATGTTAAAATATACGAAAGAGGGGGGGGGGTTGTTAAAAAATTATTAGTGAAGAAAACAACAATTTTATTAACATCAAGATAAAACAAAAATATACCATATATTTCATGTACCTAGTATGTAGTATATACTATATACAGATACTTAACAAAAAAATAATTACTCTGCAACAGTATAAAAAGTACTTCTTCTTTGATTATTTTTATTAATAAATTCATTTGCAATTTCATCTATGTTTAAACAGTTTGTTTCGTTCTTATGAACATGTAAAAGTGCAAGATTATTTAAACGGTCTTGTTTCATTGTTGATCGGAGGTAGGTTTTCAATCGTCGCAAACATGAAAAAGATCTTTCTGCGGTACATGTACTTGTGGGAATCGTTAATAACAATTGGACGAATTTTACAAATTCGGATAATAATTCACTTTTATTAGGCGACATTTTTAAATATTGAACAACATTTTCAAAATTTGTAATAGAAATATTTTCTCTCTGTGTTATGTCCAAAAATATATCTCTATGTAATTTTAAGCGTTTATAATCAAAGTCAGTGTCATAAATCTTTTGAAATTCGTCACAATCAGTAGCATTCTCCTTTCCAATAGCAAATGTTTCCATTTGAGACAAAATTTTAAAATTATTATCATCAAACCTACTTTTTAAACTCCATTTCACTGCACTAGAGGCTGGGACTTACGTCGATTCACTCAGTTTAGACAACGCGCCACTATTTAAAATTAAAATTCATCAATCGTAAATAATTACTTTTTTTTTAAATTAATCCATTATAAATTCCATGTGGGGCTCCGCCACACGCGAATCCGATCATGTGGGGCTCAAGCCTTTGGGCACCCACAAAGTCGGCGCCTATACTTATGACATCTAGAGACTGGAACTCTCTTCCCCCGACCGTCTTTCCAGCAAATTATAACCTTCAATCTTTCAAGACCAGCATCTACAGATACCTTCGACTCCTACCCAATCCCTAAATCTCTTCTTATCTTCACGATACAAGGGTCCATCGCGGACTACAGAGGTTGTACCTTCTTGGTGCAACTTCTTCTTGTATCAATATCATTATAAAAAAAAAAATAAAAAAAATCGATGTTTCGTAGAATTCTTCCCTCCTTCTCCAGGGTTTCAAGGGGTCAATGAAGGAAACAAATAAAATGCTTACTTCCTCTCTCCACAGCAGTGTTTAAAACTTTTTTCTTCCTTAGCAGAAGCATAGAAAACCAATTTTATTTGTTTCCTTCATTGACCCCTTGGAACCCTAAAAATGGAGGGAAGAATCCTCCCAAAAGTCCATTTGAAAAGAAAGGAGGAAGGAATCCAATAAACTACACCTTATTTGGATAAGTGTTATTATTTTTCTTTCCTTATAACTCCTGGGCTGCCTTACATTACTTTCCATTTCTTTACTTTATTTAATATGTTTCATTAAGAACGTACACCATTTTCCCTTAACAAAACTAGAACACTGTCTAAAATGGATAAAATACCTTTATTGTGCAACATTATAATACATATTTAAAAGTTTTTTTGGATTGGAAATGAAAAAAAATTACCAAGGTAGTGGTCACGTTAATGTAGGGTGTGCAATATTCTCAACAAATTTTAATTTTTCAAACTTGAAATTAGTCTCTCGAAGAAAAAAAATTAAGATCTAATATTAATAACCAAATTCTGATTTACTTAATTGTATTATAATAAATAAATTACGTTTATAGTCTTGAGGTAAGTATTTCGTTATTTGATTATAAAGAGTTTCGATTAAGTCATGCATTTTTATATTTATTAAAATATTTTTTATTTTAAAGCGAATGAGATTCAAATAAATTGGATAAATAATTTGGTAATTTGCAGTAAAAGAAGAAGGTGTGTGCGTGTGTGTGTGTTTATTTGTAGGAGAGAATTGAATCAGCAATCATTTAAGTTAAACGTAATAGATTATTTTATTTTTAAAGTAAAAAGCGCATCTAGAGAATAATTCTACATATATTTTAACAACTTGTTTTTTCGATAATGATTAAGATTATCAAATTCTCAAAGAAAATTATATTTAAAAAAAGGACAATTGCAAAAATATTATCTTATCATCTTTTCTATATAAGAGCACAGAGTATTTTAATTTTCGCCTAAAACGATATATAGTAAGGCGAGAAAATATATCAACTTTAACTAAGATGAATAATAAAGAAATAAGTGATGTAGAGATTTTGCTATATTCTATATGATTAAAGCAAATATTAAAATTAAGAAATGACTTATTAGAAATTATAGTTTACTATTAAAATTAATTCATTCAACATTCACAATTTAAATATAAAGTTTTTTCTATATTTAAAAATAAAATAATAATCAATAGACGGATGAAAATCATTTTAAGCCATGTGAGTTCATACATATATAACTATAAAATAAAATAAGCTGACGTGTTCTGATTAGTGGCCATCCGCTTGACTTTACTATACAACCTGGGCCCTAAAATTATTTATAATCATGTAGGGGGGGGGTTAGTTTTTGCATTTTTATACTTCTGGGGTCCACTGATTATGTATACAAAATTTGGTTGAGTTTGCTCAAATGGCCTAGATTTTTAATTTTTAACCCCCCCCTCCACCCTCCTTAATTTTGGGTCGATATGCACCAAAATCTAATCAACTCTTAATCTCAATGCACCAAAACTACGTGTGAAATTTGGTTTCGATATTCAGACTAGTTTTTGAGCTAGCTCGTCCACAAAAATTTGGTAACGCACAAACTAACGGACAACCAACCAGACTAACTAACTAACAGACATTTTGACAAAACAATTATTATCTCGAAAAATATAATTTTTTCGATGTTCAATTATTAGGGCTATTTTGTAGACCGAAATACAATGGTTTCGCTCAATTTTTTTTAATCAAAACAGTTTCAGCCGTTTTTGAGATATTTTGAAAAAAAGAAGGAAAAAACTCACTTTTTCATGCACGATTACAATACTTGACCATACCCTGTATGGTAAAGTACAAAATTTCATATTGTTTACTTACCAGTGAAGAGACGAGAAGAATGTCCATGAAGAACTCTCTCAGTTCAAAATGAAACTAATATCGATATCCGGCTTCACCTGAAAAATAAAAAAATTATTCTTTAATATAATAAAACATTAAAAATTTTCAAAAAAATTGATTAAAATTGTCTTATATAAAGAAAAGAGTATATTTCAAAAGAGGAGGGGTGTCTAAGATTAAATATTGATTTTAGTATACAAAATTTGATTCATTTAGATTTAAAAAACTTTGAATTATTTCAAACTCAAGCTAAATATATGAAAGTGATTTTAATACTTCTATTAATATTAGTTGAATGAATATATGAAATGTTAAAATATAAAAGAATTGTTTGTATTTGAATTAATATTAGTCAAGAGACTTAAAAAAACAATACAAGTATTGTTGCGGATGGATAGATTAAGAGTGAGGAGAGACAAATAGTTCGGACCTCACACTCAAAATAATCATCTCCTCATAGCGAGAGAGAATGCTTGCATTAATTGATAATTAGTATTTATAATTTACCTATTATGATCACTGATCAGTTTATGTTATTTTAATTAGTACTTTAGCTTGCACGGGTGAGAGACACGAACATTACTGGCGTCTGGCGAGAGGCAAGCGGCCGCCCGGCGGAGTGGGAAAACTAACGGGACTCTGTACTAAGAAAAATTGCAAGTGCGGAGGGGCGGGCAGAGGGGACACAATCTATTCAAAGCACACACATTTAATTAGATTTAAAAGTATATCGAATATTAATTAGCATCCGCAGGGAGTTACGTCTATTTTTACTGAAAAGTTATTTTTCTATGAGTCGCCTTCTTCATTCAAATATACCAGGTGAGTTTTTTTATCTTGAGACAGTCTTATAACTCAAAAACAGTCCATTATATGGAAAAAAGTTTCAAATAAAAGTTTGTTTATATCGAGGGAAACTAAACTACGCTATTGTTTGTCGACCTAGAACAAGCTTTCAAGGGTATTTCATGATCAACTTCTGTTTTTTAAAAAGAAACCTATATTTTTCTTTACATTGCCTAAATTTACAATAAAAGCTGAACAACTTTAATGAGAACTATTTTTTATACGACATCAAATAAAAAAAAATCTTAAATCAATTAGATCTCAAAAAAAATCTTAATAATTATTTTTAACAATTATTCAACTTAATTATCAAATAATAATGATTAAACGAATTAATTGTTAAATAATAATTATTAAATCGAAAAGGTCATAACAATGAAAATAAGTGTTTATAATGATGTTAAAACTTCGTTTTAGTCGAAGTTTTGAGATTGTTTTCTACCTAAGCGGAAGGCTACTTAAAATTACTTGAGTTCAAAAGGATTTATTTCCTCGTGTCCGTCCATCAGCTAGTTACTGTTGTATATACTATAACAGAACAAAAATGCGGTGTTGCTTTTTGAAGTCAAAAATTAAAATGGTCTTCTTTTGGTATTTAATATCAGCAACGTGGAAAAGTGTTATGGAGCACGCCTTTAAATATGGATACCGAGCGTTTTCCTGATAGGAATACACCCTCACAAGCTTCATTTTATCGTGTTGTAAATCTGTTAAAAAATAAATATGGAAATTGGAACTGGAATTCATCCAGAAGTCTTGCGATACACTCTGGAATGTCACAGAACATTATTATTATTATTTGATAATTAAGTTGAATAATTGTTAAAAATAATTATTTGAATTTATTTTTAGATTTAATTGATTTGATATTTTTTTATTTGATGTCTTATAAAAAAATAGTTCTTATGAAAGTTGTTCAGTTTTTATTGTAAATTTAGTCAATGTAAAGAAAAATATAGGTTTCTATTTAAAAAACAGAAGTTGACCATGAAATACCCTTGAAAGCTTGTTCTAGGTCGACAAACAATAGCGCAGTTTAGTTTCCCCTTCGATATAAATAAACTCTTATTTGAAACTTTTTCCATATAATGCACTGTTTTTGATTTATAAGACTGTCTCAAGATAAAAAACTCACACGGTATAAGTGTTGTGTTACATGATGGATTAGGTCTAGTCTTTCTAAAATGTCGGCTTTATAAAAATTTTTAACACCATTTTTTGAGCTCGAATTATTACAGAATTCTTGTAGTAATTATTCAAATGCTGACTCTCAATCATCCTCTTCATAATTGCAATAGTAAAGTCAGATTCAGAGGTATGGCGATTACTACTCCTCTCTATAGTAATTTTCCTGAAGAAATTGCTCATATGGATTATTTCATGTTGCCGAATGCCTTGAATTTTAGGGCTGTATTACTTTTACTTGGAGTCAAGGCTATCTAAACATTACGCATAACATACGCTATACTTTCTATTTTTTATCACCATATCTATGCAAGTTAGAAAGTTTCTTTTTGCCGAATTTAGCAGAATTTTTATAAAGTCAAAGGAGACAATAAAAGAGTGCATCTTCTTTTGGAAAAATAAATTTTTTAAATGATTTATAACAATATGAATAAATTATAAAATTATTTTGTTAACGAAGACACACTCTTTTATTGTCTCCTTTGATTAACATATCTAATATTTGAACTCATAGAGTTAAGTGAAAACAGCCACTTAGACCATACCCTACTATGGTAAGGTAAAAAATAATTGACACAATATTAAAAAAAAAACTTTCGGTCCGCTAACTTTGATGATTAGGAAAGTTTTTTGTAAAGAGGACAGTTTGAAATAAACATTTGATACTTGTAGAAAAAGATACAGCTTATTTAAACATATTTCAGCTTATTAACTATTTTTTGAGCTTTAAGTGTTCCCAATTTAAAGATTATTTAATTCTAATTTACTCTATTTTTCAACTCTAAAGCTAGAGAGGCCCAAAAACTTTGGAAATCCAAACATTTCACCATCAGAAAAAAAATTTACGATCTCGAGTTCGTGAGTATAGTGAGTGGACATTGAAATCTTGTGGGGAAGAAAAAAATCATGCTCTAAGTAGAAATAAGTAAAAAAGTAATTGGAAATATTTGAGAATTCAACACTCCGGAACGCTCGGTGAGCTTTACTCAACTAATAATTATATTCAGATAAATAAAAGAAAACAAGTTCACATTAGATTACTAGATAGGCTTTCACAAATTATTTGTGGACCCTAGCTAGTAATCTAATTTAACTTTATTAAATATGGTTCACCTCGAACTCACACCATAACCCTCTGAACAAAAAATATAAAACAAGTTGTTCACTTGTAGTTTTAGAAACGTTCTTCGAGTTCTGATTACAAATACTATTTTCTCTATCCAAATAATAGCATATTTTATCTAGAACCAGGATGAATAAACTTAAATTTACGAGTCGTAAAAAGGATTGACATCTATGGTGCATTTTTTCATTCGACATATTTTATAGCGCTCTATAAACTATCCATCCTAGTGATACGACCCTTATATATACATTTTTACCATATAAAATATCACTTTCTCTTCAAACTAGATAAACAGAAGATTCTTGTACCATAAAGTAAAGGGCCGTGAAAATGGAATTCATTTGATAGCCCAACTTTAAAAGATAAAATTGGCTAAATCAATTATCTTATCGAATAACTTTAAATTAAAATAATTACAAGAAGGTTATTATATAATAATGTTTTATTCTAATGGTTTTAGTGAAATCATTGTAAATTGGCTTTTCTCCTCCTTCTTCGGAACACAGCCCCACGATTTTCCCTCCTTTTGTAGGTCATTCGGTTGCCTATAAACAGGCGTCTCCATTAGTTAAACCGGGACTCCTATCCAAAGTCAGTGAAAACAGGGAATTT
>JALMQS010000280.1:67503-201436 GCA_024734495.1 Forficula auricularia
CATGAAATGAAACTCGATTCTACTTCTGCTTACTGATTTCTTTTATTTCACCTACTCTTGAGACAAAATTTTTGATCACAAAAAGTCAATGAAAATTGATTTAGCGGGAAGAAATTACACTCCTGTTGGCTCCTGGTATCCGGATACAAAATCTAAAAATTTTATAAAAATCAATTAACGCTTGATTTCAAGGCTCCAATTGGCTCACTGTAAGGCTGGCTTCATTACCACCTCAAAGAATACATATTAAAAAAATATATTCATTGATCTATTCGAAAACTCGTGTAGGAGAAATTGTTTAAAAATCAATATGAAAAAGAAACGATGAATCGTGAAATGAAACTCGATTCTACTTCTGCTTACTGATTTCTTTTATTTCACCTACTCTTGAGACAAAATTTTTGATCACAAAAAGTCAATGAAAATTGATTTAGCGGGAAGAAATTACACTCCTGTTGGCTCCTGGTATCCGGATACAAAATCTAAAAATTTTATAAAAATCAATTAACGCTTGATTTCAAGGCTCCAATTGGCTCACTGTAAGGCTGGCTTCATTACCACCTCAAAGAATACATATTAAAAAAATATATTCATTGATCTATTCGAAAACTCGTGTAGGAGAAATTGTTTAAAAATCAATATGAAAAGAAACGATGAATCGTGAAATGAAACTCGATTCTACTTCTGCTTACTGATTTCTTTTATTTCACCTACTCTTGAGACAAAATTTTTGATCACAAAAAGTCAATGAAAATTGATTTAGCGGGAAGAAATTACACTCCTGTTGGCTCCTGGTATCCGGATACAAAATCTAAAAATTTTATAAAAATCAATTAACGCTTGATTTCAAGGCTCCATTGGCTCACTGTAAGGCTGGCTTCATTACCACCTCAAAGAATACATATTAAAAAAATATATTCATTGATCTATTCGAAAACTCGTGTAGGAGAAATTGTTTAAAAATCAATATGAAAAGAAACGATGAATCGTGAAATGAAACTCGATTCTACTTCTGCTTACTGATTTCTTTTATTTCACCTACTCTTGAGACAAAATTTTTGATCACAAAAAGTCAATGAAAATTGATTTAGCGGGAAGAAATTACACTCCTGTTGCCTCCTGGTATCCGGATACAAAATCTAAAAATTTTATAAAAATCAATTAACGCTTGATTTCAAGGCTCCAATTGGCTCACTGTAAGGCTGGCTTCATTACCACCTCAAAAGAATACATATTAAAAAAATATATTCATTGATCTATTCGAAAACTCGTGTAGGAGAAATTGTTTAAAAATCAATATGAAAAGAAACGATGAATCGTGAAATGAAACTCGATTCTACTTCTGCTTACTGATTTCTTTTATTTCACCTACTCTTGAGACAAAATTTTTGATCACAAAAAGTCAATGAAAATTGATTTAGCGGGAAGAAATTACACTCCTGTTGGCTCCTGGTATCCGGATACAAAATCTAAAAATTTTATAAAAATCAATTAACGCTTGATTTCAAGGCTCCAATTAGCTCACTGTAAGGCTGGCTTCATTACCACCTCAAAGAATACATATTAAAAAAATATATTCATTGATCTATTCGAAAACTCGTGTAGGAGAAATTGTTTAAAAATCAATATGAAAAGAAACGATGAATCGTGAAATGAAACTCGATTCTACTTCTGCTTACTGATTTCTTTTATTTCACCTACTCTTGAGACAAAATTTTTGATCACAAAAGTCAATGAAAATTGATTTAGCGGGAAGAAATTACACTCCTGTTGGCTCCTGGTATCCGGATACAAAATCTAAAAATTTTATAAAAATCAATTAACGCTTGATTTCAAGGCTCCAATTGGCTCACTGTAAGGCTGGCTTCATTACCACCTCAAAGAATACATATTAAAAAAATATATTCATTGATCTATTCGAAAACTCGTGTAGGAGAAATTGTTTAAAAATCAATATGAAAAGAAACGATGAATCGTGAAATGAAACTCGATTCTACTTCTGCTTACTGATTTCTTTTATTTCACCTACTCTTGAGACAAAATTTTTGATCACAAAAAGTCAATGAAAATTGATTTAGCGGGAAGAAATTACACTCCTGTTGCCTCCTGGTATCCGGATACAAAATCTAAAAATTTTATAAAAATCAATTAACGCTTGATTTCAAGGCTCCAATTGGCTCACTGTAAGGCTGGCTTCATTACCACCTCCAAAGAATACATATTAAAAAAATATATTCATTGATCTATTCGAAAACTCGTGTAGGAGAAATTGTTTAAAAATCAATATGAAAAGAAACGATGAATCGTGAAATGAAACTCGATTCTACTTCTGCTTACTGATTTCTTTTATTTCACCTACTCTTGAGACAAAATTTTTGATCACAAAAAGTCAATGAAAATTGATTTAGCGGGAAGAAATTACACTCCTGTTGGCTCCTGGTATCCGGATACAAAATCTAAAAATTTTATAAAAATCAATTAACGCTTGATTTCAAGGCTCCAATTGGCTCACTGTAAGGCTGGCTTCATTACCACCTCAAAGAATACATATTAAAAAAATATATTCATTGATCTATTCGAAAACTCGTGTAGGAGAAATTGTTTAAAAATCAATATGAAAAGAAACGATGAATCGTGAAATGAAACTCGATTCTACTTCTGCTTACTGATTTCTTTTATTTCACCTACTCTTGAGACAAAATTTTGATCACAAAAAGTCAATGAAAATTGATTTAGCGGGAAGAAATTACACTCCTGTTGGCTCCTGGTATCCGGATACAAAATCTAAAAATTTTATAAAAATCAATTAACGCTTGATTTCAAGGCTCCAATTGGCTCACTGTAAGGCTGGCTTCATTACCACCTCAAAGAATACATATTAAAAAAATATATTCATTGATCTATTCGAAAACTCGTGTAGGAGAAATTGTTTAAAAATCAATATGAAAAGAAACGATGAATCGTGAAATGAAACTCGATTCTACTTCTGCTTACTGATTTCTTTTATTTCACCTACTCTTGAGACAAAATTTTTGATCACAAAAAGTCAATGAAAATTGATTTAGCGGGAAGAAATTACACTCCTGTTGGCTCCTGGTATCCGGATACAAAATCTAAAAATTTTATAAAAATCAATTAACGCTTGATTTCAAGGCTCCAATTGGCTCACTGTAAGGCTGGCTTCATTACCACCTCAAAGAATACATATTAAAAAATATATTCATTGATCTATTCGAAAACTCGTGTAGGAGAAATTGTTTAAAAATCAATATGAAAAGAAACGATGAATCGTGAAATGAAACTCGATTCTACTTCTGCTTACTGATTTCTTTTATTTCACCTACTCTTGAGACAAAATTTTTGATCACAAAAAGTCAATGAAAATTGATTTAGCGGGAAGAAATTACACTCCTGTTGGCTCCTGGTATCCGGATACAAAATCTAAAAATTTTATAAAAATCAATTAACGCTTGATTTCAAGGCTCCAATTGGCTCACTGTAAGGCTGGCTTCATTACCACCTCAAAGAATACATATTAAAAAAATATATTCATTGATCTATTCGAAAACTCGTGTAGGAGAAATTGTTTAAAAATCAATATGAAAAGAAACGATGAATCGTGAAATGAAACTCGATTCTACTTCTGCTTACTGATTTCTTTTATTTCACCTACTCTTGAGACAAAATTTTTGATCACAAAAAGTCAATGAAAATTGATTTAGCGGGAAGAAATTACACTCCTGTTGGCTCCTGGTATCCGGATACAAAATCTAAAAATTTTATAAAAATCAATTAACGCTTGATTTCAAGGCTCCAATTGGCTCACTGTAAGGCTGGCTTCATTACCAGCTCAAAGAATACATATTAAAAAATATATTCATTGATCTATTCGAAAACTCGTGTAGGAGAAATTGTTTAAAAATCAATATGAAAAGAAACGATGAATCGTGAAATGAAACTCGATTCTACTTCTGCTTACTGATTTCTTTTATTTCACCTACTCTTGAGACAAAATTTTTGATCACAAAAAGTCAATGAAAATTGATTTAGCGGGAAGAAATTACACTCCTGTTGGCTCCTGGTATCCGGATACAAAATCTAAAAATTTTATAAAAATCAATTAACGCTTGATTTCAAGGCTCCAATTGGCTCACTGTAAGGCTGGCTTCATTACCACCTCAAAGAATACATATTAAAAAAATATATTCATTGATCTATTCGAAAACTCGTGTAGGAGAAATTGTTTAAAAATCAATATGAAAAGAAACGATGAATCGTGAAATGAAACTCGATTCTACTTCTGCTTACTGATTTCTTTTATTTCACCTACTCTTGAGACAAAATTTTTGATCACAAAAAGTCAATGAAAATTGATTTAGCGGGAAGAAATTACACTCCTGTTGGCTCCTGGTATCCGGATACAAAATCTAAAAATTTTATAAAAATCAATTAACGCTTGATTTCAAGGCTCCAATTGGCTCACTGTAAGGCTGGCTTCATTACCACCTCAAAGAATACATATTAAAAAAATATATTCATTGATCTATTCGAAAACTCGTGTAGGAGAAATTGTTTAAAAATCAATATGAAAAGAAACGATGAATCGTGAAATGAAACTCGATTCTACTTCTGCTTACTGATTTCTTTTATTTCACCTACTCTTGAGACAAAATTTTTGATCACAAAAAGTCAATGAAAATTGATTTAGCGGGAAGAAATTACACTCCTGTTGGCTCCTGGTATCCGGATACAAAATCTAAAAATTTTATAAAAATCAATTAACGCTTGATTTCAAGGCTCCAATTGGCTCACTGTAAGGCTGGCTTCATTACCACCTCAAAGAATACATATTAAAAAAATATATTCATTGATCTATTCGAAAACTCGTGTAGGAGAAATTGTTTAAAAATCAATATGAAAAGAAACGATGAATCGTGAAATGAAACTCGATTCTACTTCTGCTTACTGATTTCTTTTATTTCACCTACTCTTGAGACAAAATTTTTGATCACAAAAAGTCAATGAAAATTGATTTAGCGGGAAGAAATTACACTCCTGTTGCCTCCTGGTATCCGGATACAAAATCTAAAAATTTTATAAAAATCAATTAACGCTTGATTTCAAGGCTCAATTGGCTCACTGTAAGGCTGGCTTCATTACCAGCTCAAAGAATACATATTAAAAAATATATTCATTGATCTATTCGAAAACTCGTGTAGGAGAAATTGTTTAAAAATCAATATGAAAAGAAACGATGAATCGTGAAATGAAACTCGATTCTACTTCTGCTTACTGATTTCTTTTATTTCACCTACTCTTGAGACAAAATTTTTGATCACAAAAAGTCAATGAAAATTGATTTAGCGGGAAGAAATTACACTCCTGTTGGCTCCTGGTATCCGGATACAAAATCTAAAAATTTTATAAAAATCAATTAACGCTTGATTTCAAGGCTCCAATTGGCTCACTGTAAGGCTGGCTTCATTACCACCTCAAAGAATACATATTAAAAAAATATATTCATTGATCTATTCGAAAAACTCGTGTAGGAGAAATTGTTTAAAAATCAATATGAAAAGAAACGATGAATCGTGAAATGAAACTCGATTCTACTTCTGCTTACTGATTTCTTTTATTTCACCTACTCTTGAGACAAAATTTTTGATCACAAAAAGTCAATGAAAATTGATTTAGCGGGAAGAAATTACACTCCTGTTGGCTCCTGGTATCCGGATACAAAATCTAAAAATTTTATAAAAATCAATTAACGCTTGATTTCAAGGCTCCAATTGGCTCACTGTAAGGCTGGCTTCATTACCACCTCAAAGAATACATATTAAAAAAATATATTCATTGATCTATTCGAAAACTCGTGTAGGAGAAATTGTTTAAAAATCAATATGAAAAGAAACGATGAATCGTGAAATGAAACTCGATTCTACTTCTGCTTACTGATTTCTTTTATTTCACCTACTCTTGAGACAAAATTTTTTGATCACAAAAAGTCAATGAAAATTGATTTAGCGGGAAGAAATTACACTCCTGTTGGCTCCTGGTATCCGGATACAAAATCTAAAAATTTTATAAAAATCAATTAACGCTTGATTTCAAGGCTCAATTGGCTCACTGTAAGGCTGGCTTCATTACCACCTCAAAGAATACATATTAAAAAAATATATTCATTGATCTATTCGAAAACTCGTGTAGGAGAAATTGTTTAAAAATCAATATGAAAAGAAACGATGAATCGTGAAATGAAACTCGATTCTACTTCTGCTTACTGATTTCTTTTATTTCACCTACTCTTGAGACAAAATTTTTGATCACAAAAAGTCAATGAAAATTGATTTAGCGGGAAGAAATTACACTCCTGTTGGCTCCTGGTATCCGGATACAAAATCTAAAAATTTTATAAAAATCAATTAACGCTTGATTTCAAGGTTCCAATTGGCTCACTGTAAGGCTGGCTTCATTACCAGCTCAAAGAATACATATTAAAAAATATATTCATTGATCTATTCGAAAACTCGTGTAGGAGAAATTGTTTAAAAATCAATATGAAAAGAAACGATGAATCGTGAAATGAAACTCGATTCTACTTCTGCTTACTGATTTCTTTTATTTCACCTACTCTTGAGACAAAATTTTTGATCACAAAAAGTCAATGAAAATTGATTTAGCGGGAAGAAATTACACTCCTGTTGGCTCCTGGTATCCGGATACAAAATCTAAAAATTTTATAAAAATCAATTAACGCTTGATTTCAAGGCTCCAATTGGCTCACTGTAAGGCTGGCTTCATTACCAGCTCAAAGAATACATATTAAAAAATATATTCATTGATCTATTCGAAAACTCGTGTAGGAGAAATTGTTTAAAAATCAATATGAAAAGAAACGATGAATCGTGAAATGAAACTCGATTCTACTTCTGCTTACTGATTTCTTTTATTTCACCTACTCTTGAGACAAAATTTTTGATCACAAAAAGTCAATGAAAATTGATTTAGCGGGAAGAAATTACACTCCTGTTGGCTCCTGGTATCCGGATACAAAATCTAAAAATTTTATAAAAATCAATTAACGCTTGATTTCAAGGCTCCAATTGGCTCACTGTAAGGCTGGCTTCATTACCACCTCAAAGAATACATATTAAAAAAATATATTCATTGATCTATTCGAAAACTCGTGTAGGAGAAATTGTTTAAAAATCAATATGAAAAGAAACGATGAATCGTGAAATGAAACTCGATTCTACTTCTGCTTACTGATTTCTTTTATTTCACCTACTCTTGAGACAAAATTTTTGATCACAAAAAGTCAATGAAAATTGATTTAGCGGGAAGAAATTACACTCCTGTTGGCTCCTGGTATCCGGATACAAAATCTAAAAATTTTATAAAAATCAATTAACGCTTGATTTCAAGGCTCCAATTGGCTCACTGTAAGGCTGGCTTCATTACCACCTCAAAGAATACATATTAAAAAAATATATTCATTGATCTATTCGAAAACTCGTGTAGGAGAAATTGTTTAAAAATCAATATGAAAAGAAACGATGAATCGTGAAATGAAACTCGATTCTACTTCTGCTTACTGATTTCTTTTATTTCACCTACTCTTGAGACAAAATTTTTGATCACAAAAAGTCAATGAAAATTGATTTAGCGGGAAGAAATTACACTCCTGTTGGCTCCTGGTATCCGGATACAAAATCTAAAAATTTTATAAAAATCAATTAACGCTTGATTTCAAGGCTCCAATTGGCTCACTGTAAGGCTGGCTTCATTACCAGCTCAAAGAATACATATTAAAAAATATATTCATTGATCTATTCGAAAACTCGTGTAGGAGAAATTGTTTAAAAATCAATATGAAAAGAAACGATGAATCGTGAAATGAAACTCGATTCTACTTCTGCTTACTGATTTCTTTTATTTCACCTACTCTTGAGACAAAATTTTTGATCACAAAAAGTCAATGAAAATTGATTTAGCGGGAAGAAATTACACTCCTGTTGGCTCCTGGTATCCGGATACAAAATCTAAAAATTTTATAAAAATCAATTAACGCTTGATTTCAAGGCTCCAATTGGCTCACTGTAAGGCTGGCTTCATTACCACCTCAAAAGAATACATATTAAAAAAATATATTCATTGATCTATTCGAAAACTCGTGTAGGAGAAATTGTTTAAAAATCAATATGAAAAGAAACGATGAATCGTGAAATGAAACTCGATTCTACTTCTGCTTACTGATTTCTTTTATTTCACCTACTCTTGAGACAAAATTTTTGATCACAAAAAGTCAATGAAAATTGATTTAGCGGGAAGAAATTACACTCCTGTTGGCTCCTGGTATCCGGATACAAAATCTAAAAATTTTATAAAAATCAATTAACGCTTGATTTCAAGGCTCCAATTGGCTCACTGTAAGGCTGGCTTCATTACCACCTCAAAGAATACATATTAAAAAATATATTCATTGATCTATTCGAAAACTCGTGTAGGAGAAATTGTTTAAAAATCAATATGAAGAAACGATGAATCGTGAAATGAAACTCGATTCTACTTCTGCTTACTGATTTCTTTTATTTCACCTACTCTTGAGACAAAATTTTTGATCACAAAAAGTCAATGAAAATTGATTTAGCGGGAAGAAATTACACTCCTGTTGGCTCCTGGTATCCGGATACAAAATCTAAAAATTTTATAAAAATCAATTAACGCTTGATTTCAAGGCTCCAATTGGCTCACTGTAAGGCTGGCTTCATTACCACCTCAAAGAATACATATTAAAAAAATATATTCATTGATCTATTCGAAAACTCGTGTAGGAGAAATTGTTTAAAAATCAATATGAAAAGAAACGATGAATCGTGAAATGAAACTCGATTCTACTTCTGCTTACTGATTTCTTTTATTTCACCTACTCTTGAGACAAAATTTTTGATCACAAAAAGTCAATGAAAATTGATTTAGCGGGAAGAAATTACACTCCTGTTGGCTCCTGGTATCCGGATACAAAATCTAAAAATTTTATAAAAATCAATTAACGCTTGATTTCAAGGCTCCAATTGGCTCACTGTAAGGCTGGCTTCATTACCACCTCAAAGAATACATATTAAAAAATATATTCATTGATCTATTCGAAAACTCGTGTAGGAGAAATTGTTTAAAAATCAATATGAAAAGAAACGATGAATCGTGAAATGAAACTCGATTCTACTTCTGCTTACTGATTTCTTTTATTTCACCTACTCTTGAGACAAAATTTTTGATCACAAAAAAGTCAATGAAAATTGATTTAGCGGGAAGAAATTACACTCCTGTTGGCTCCTGGTATCCGGATACAAAATCTAAAAATTTTATAAAAATCAATTATTTCACCTACTCTTGAGACAAATTTTTTGATACAACAAAAAGTCAATGAAAATTGATTTAGCGGGAAGAAATTACACCCTGTTGCCTCCAGGTATCCGGATACAAAATCTAAAAATTTTATAAAATCAATTAACGCTTGGATTTCAAGGCTCCAATTGGCTCACTGTAAGGCTGGCTTCATTACCACCAAAGAATACATATTAAAAATATATTCATTGATCTATTCGAAACTCGTGTAGGAGAAATTGTTTAAAAATCAATATGAAAAGAAACGATGAATCGTGAAATGAAACCTCGATTCTACTTCTGCTTACTGATTTCTTTTATTTCACCTACTCTTGAGACAAAATTTTTTTGATCACAAAAAGTCAATGAAAATTGATTTAGCGGGAAGAAATTACACTCCTGTTGGCTCCTGGTATCCGGATACAAAATCTAAAAATTTTATAAAAATCAATTAACGCTTGATTTCAAGGTTCCAATTGGCTCACTGTAAGGTTGCTTTCATTACCAGCTCAAAGAATACATATTAAAAAATATATTCATTGATCTATTTGAAAACTCGTGTAGAGAAATTGTTTAAAAATCAATATGAAAGAAACGATGAATCGTGAAATGAAACTCGATTCTACTTGCTTAATGATTTCTTTTTGATAGCGAGTAAAACGTAGCGGAATTGGTATAAGTGAATAAAACACACGTTTAGGAGATGTAATGTAATTTAATATAGTTGATAAAGAGTTAAGAGTATGTTTACAATTGGTGAATGTATATGTCAGGACAAAGGAGTGCATGGAAGTAGGTAAAGAGATACTACAAACAGATAGACTGGCTCTTCTGAATGCCTACGCCATCTCGCGGCTTGTCACATAAGTTCCATCACTTCCCCTCGAGATGTGAGATGGTGTATCCCCTTTTCCAGAATGCTACATGGATCTGCCTTCCCTGCATAAAGATAGCGAACATGTATTCCATAATTCCAGAACTCGTCCGTTTTCCATGCATCGCTTCCGCTGCAGCTTGCAGAAGTCCTTCAGCAGCAAACCGTCCTTCCGGGTTCCTTTGTTTCTTGGACGCGATGACAACGTCGTCGACGTAAAGTCGGATTGGCATCGCATCTTCCCCTCTCCCGATATAATGTAAACGAGGGTTTCCGTTCTTTCTTGGTATGATTCGATACCTTATAGCGTCGCAGTTTTCGAGCTTCCTTGGACCTCTGCGCGCCATATTTTCTTGTCTGTCTTCTTCCTCTTCGTTTCTTTCCGATGAGTGGTTGGTTGACTAGGGGGGTCTTCATATTCATTCACGTAGTACAGGTCGCCTATTCGATCAGCAGTAGTTTTAACGTTTCCTTCTGAGTCGATGACGTATGCGGTGTTCCTTTTGAATATGACTTCGTAGCCCTTCTCTGTAATTTTGCTGACAGATAGTAAATTGGATCTTAAATCGGGTGCGTGCAGAACATCATTTAAACTAATACATCTTGGTTCATTAAATACTTCCGTTTTGAGCAGAACTTTCCCTTTTGCCGTTATTTCAGTTGAGCTGCTATTTGCCAGACTCAACTTGGTTACTGGGGATTCTTGAAGTTCTGTAAAATCGTTCAGGTCTTTTGAAAAATGAGAAGATGCTCCGCTATCCAAACACCAGCTTCGCTTGCTATTTCCATTAATTCTATAGCTCTTTTCATTAATGTAGAAGCTATCAGTACTTCCGGTACGTTGTTGACCTTCTTCGGAAACTTTCCCGGAAGTGCAATCCAATGCTTTATGCCCTATTTTTCTGCATCTATGGCAACGGTACCTAAATTCAGGTTTACCTTCTTGATATTTTCGAATTTGGTTTGAATTCATTTCCTTCTTGTATGGTTCTTTGTTCTTGGGACGCCATTTTCTAAAATTTTTTTCAATATACATCGCATTTTGGTTTGTATTATTCGACTCGTTTTTTCTAGCATCGCTTTCTTCAGTTATTTTTATGCGAAGTGATTCGGGGTCAGGTAGTTGGTCCCTAGATTCAATTGCGCATCTAAAATTCTCGAAGTTGGCTGGCAGGCTATAGAGTAACAAAATGGCGATCAGATCTGGATTAATATTCACCTCCATATCTTTTAATTTATCTACTGCATCGAAAAATTTTGATAAATGATTTCTGACGTCATCACCGTGTTCCATTTTTTCCAATATTAACTGCTTCAATAGAGTGGCTTTCCTTGCAGGTCCCTTGGATTGATAAATGTTTTCAAGTTTGATCCATATTTCTCGAGATGTGATGCAGCCCTTTATTTGCTTTATTTCATTTGGACTTATAGATAAAATGATATCTGACCTTGCTTTCATGTCGTTGTTTTTCCATTTTCTTAGCTTGGCAGTTTCTTCATTTTCATCTGGCCTTTCCATCTCTCCTGAGACATATTGCCATGCATCGTTCTTTATCAGTAAAGCTTCCATCTGTATTTTCCATGTGTCGTAATTCTCTTTGTTCAGTGTTTCGATCTTGTTGAAAGTATTCATCTTTTCCTTTTTTATTTATATTAATATTCTAAATAAAAATTAGATTAATCAACTTCACCACTTGAGATAATTTCTTGCGACAGAGCAGCCTGTTGAAATTTTCTTTTTCTTTCTTCACTTATACACAAAAGGTTATAAAAATAAATTATTAATTCCCCTTCGGGGTCCACTGGGCCCATAACCTGATAGCGAGTAAAACGTAGTGGAACTGGTATAAGTGAATAAAACACACGTTTAGGAGATGTAATGTAATTTAATATAGTTGATAAAGAAGTTAAGAGTATGTTACATTGGTGGATGTATCTGTCAGAACAAAAGGAGTGCATGGAAGTAGGTAAAGAGATACTACAAACAGACAGACTGGCTCTTCTGAATCCCTCCGCCATCTCGCGGCTTGTCACATAAGTTCCAACACTTTTATTTCACCTACTCTTGAGACAAAATTTTTGATCACAAAAAGTCAATGAAAATTGATTTAGCGGGAAGAAATTACACTCCTGTTGGCTCCTGGTATCCGGATACAAAATCTAAAAATTTTATAAAAATCAATTAACGCTTGATTTCAAGGCTCCAATTGGCTCACTGTAAGGCTGGCTTCATTACCACCTCAAAGAATACATATTAAAAAAATATATTCATTGATCTTTTCGAAAACTCGTGTAGGAGAAATTGTTTAAAAATCAATATGAAAAGAAACGATGAATCGTGAAATGAAACTCGATTCTACTTCTGCTTACTGATTTCTTTTATTTCACCTACTCTTGAGACAAAATTTTTGATCACAAAAAGTCAATGAAAATTGATTTAGCGGGAAGAAATTACACTCCTGTTGGCTCCTGGTATCCGGATACAAAATCTAAAAATTTTATAAAAATCAATTAACGCTTGATTTCAAGGCTCAATTGGCTCACTGTAAGGCTGGCTTCATTACCACCTCAAAGAATACATATTAAAAAAATATATTCATTGATCTATTCGAAAACTCGTGTAGGAGAAATTGTTTAAAAATCAATATGAAAAGAAACGATGAATCGTGAAATGAAACTCGATTCTACTTCTGCTTACTGATTTCTTTTATTTCACCTACTCTTGAGACAAAATTTTTGATCACAAAAGTCAATGAAAATTTTTTTTTTTTTTTTTTTTTTTTTTTGGCTTTTCGGCCTTTCTAGCCATAAGCTATTTACGATACTAATTATTTTATGTAAATTTGTCTCTACCTCGGGGGTCAGATTTTAGCCGGATGCCTCGAGTCGGATTCGAACTCGGGTCCTCTTGGTTAGCTGGCTGACATGCTACCGCCTAAGCCTACCCGACCCCCCATTCAATGAAAGATTGATTTAGCGGGAAGAAATTACACTCCTGTTGGCTCCTGGTATCCGGATACAAAATCTAAAAATTTTATAAAAATCAATTAACGCTTGATTTCAAGGCTCCAATTGGCTCACTGTAAGGCTGGCTTCATTACCACCTCAAAGAATACATATTAAAAAAATATATTCATTGATCTATTCGAAAACTCGTGTAGGAGAAATTGTTTAAAAATCAATATGAAAAAGAAACGATGAATCGTGAAATGAAACTCGATTCTACTTCTGCTTACTGATTTCTTTTATTTCACCTACTCTTGAGACAAAATTTTTGATCACAAAAAGTCAATGAAAATTGATTTAGCGGGAAGAAATTACACTCCTGTTGGCTCCTGGTATCCGGATACAAAATCTAAAAATTTTATAAAAATCAATTAACGCTTGATTTCAAGGCTCCAATTGGCTCACTGTAAGGCTGGCTTCATTACCACCTCAAAGAATACATATTAAAAAAAATATATATTCATTGATCTATTCGAAAACTCGTGTAGGAGAAATTGTTTAAAAATCAATATGAAAAGAAACGATGAATCGTGAAATGAAACTCGATTCTACTTCTGCTTACTGATTTCTTTTATTTCACCTACTCTTGAGATAAAATTTTTGATCACAAAAAGTCAATGAAAATTGATTTAGCGGGAAGAAATTACACTCCTGTTGGCTCCTGGTATCCGGATACAAAATCTAAAAATTTTATAAAAATCAATTAACGCTTGATTTCAAGGCTCCAATTGGCTCACTGTAAGGCTGGCTTCATTACCACCTCAAAGAATACATATTAAAAAAATATATTCATTGATCTATTCGAAAACTCGTGTAGGAGAAATTGTTTAAAAATCAATATGAAAAGAAACGATGAATCGTGAAATGAAACTCGATTCTACTTCTGCTTACTGATTTCTTTTATTTCACCTACTCTTGAGACAAAATTTTTGATCACAAAAAGTCAATGAAAATTGATTTAGCGGGAAGAAATTACACTCCTGTTGGCTCCTGGTATCCGGATACAAAATCTAAAAATTTTATAAAAATCAATTAACGCTTGATTTCAAGGCTCCAATTGGCTCACTGTAAGGCTGGCTTCATTACCACCTCAAAGAATACATATTAAAAAAATATATTCATTGATCTATTCGAAAACTCGTGTAGGAGAAATTGTTTAAAAATCAATATGAAAAGAAACGATGAATCGTGAAATGAAACTCGATTCTACTTCTGCTTACTGATTTCTTTTATTTCACCTACTCTTGAGACAAAATTTTTGATCACAAAAAGTCAATGAAAATTGATTTAGCGGGAAGAAATTACACTCCTGTTGGCTCCTGGTATCCGGATACAAAATCTAAAAATTTTATAAAAATCAATTAACGCTTGATTTCAAGGCTCCAATTGGCTCACTGTAAGGCTGGCTTCATTACCACCTCAAAGAATACATGGGTGATTCTTTTCTAACTGTGACTTTTTTGATTAAAAATGTTAAGATTTTAAAATGAAACTTTTTCAACTTTTTTGAGCACATTATTCATCTATTTCATTGTATCAGGTAATTTTCTTGTACGAAGTATTGGAGCCATCTGCATAAAAAAAAATTACAATTATTAATTAAAATAATTTTATTGCTAATTAATTATTTTTTCACATGGTACTGACAGACACGGTACTGACATTTTCATTTAAAATAACAACTGTAATTGTTTGGTTATGAATTTGGTAATATCCATTTACTGTGTAATTTAGGCTAGTATCAAGTACAAGAATTTACTATTTTAGATAGAAAAAATCAATAGTTGATAAAGTTTATCAATACCACGGTATTGACAGGAAAATTTATGACATACCTTTTTGAAAATCGAGTTTTAAAATAACACAAACTCATTGCACTATTTCATGAACTCAATGTTTGTAAATATCACTCAGATGACGTACTTTCAACATGGTTAGCTAGGCGTTTCATAAATCTCAAGACAAATGGCGCTCGAGTCATACAAGTTCAAATTCAAAAATTCTTAAAAATTTGAAGACAAAAGTTATTGAACCGGAATTCAATGTCAACTTAAGACATTAATAAAAAAAATTGTCAATATTTTTTAGTTTGATCATATACATTAGAATTTATGACGCAATTAGTTTAAATCATTTATTGCAACAAAAAAAATTACCAATTTATAGGTAAATTCTAGAAATAGACATGACACGGTACTGACATTCAGGTGATATATCGTGAGTTTTCACTGAATGGCAAGTTATATTATATAAAAAAATGTTGAAATATGTTGATGGGTATCTAATTAACACAAAAATTTCATTAATAGATTATTAATTAACGACCAGAGACAACAAGCAATGAAGGACATAAAAAATCACAGTTAGAATGGAACCACCCATCCATATTTATAATTCTTAGTTGGAATCGTAGGAAAGTGGAAAATTAAAAATTAAAAATAATTTTTAAGAAAAAATAAAAACCGACTTCAAAAAAATTAAATGCAACAAATAAAATACACTAAAAGGTATAAAATAATTATTATCTTATTTAGTTACAAGTAAACTACTAAATATTAACATGAAATTACTTTTTGAAGTCGGTGCAAAACAAACCATATCTATAAGCGAGCGTACGCACCAAACGTACTAAGTAAGATCCGTCGAGTGCGATTGATAAAATGTATATGTTTGGCACCGACTTCAAAAAGTAATTTCATGTTAATATTTCGTAGTTTAGTTGTAACTAAATAAGATAATAATTATTGTAGAGATGCGAGATAAACTTTTTACAATTCATCCCAGCGCGAGCACACATTTGTAGTGGGCAGAGTTTCACCCCCTTGGCTCATAGGGGTGAAATAATACACTTATTTATTCTTTAATATATATTTATTTACAAAAAGGGGGGTAATACATTTTCGTGTCTAGGGGGTCATTGTTAAAACATCTTAAAACATCGTTAATTAATACATCGTTATTGGTTACTTAAATCAACAACCATCTTTAAGCAAAGCCATTTCAACTATAAGCTAACACATCGACAAACATGTCTTAACCATCACTCGCTTTCAACTGGCTTCCAGCCGTTGACAATTCACCCTCAGCAGCAACACATACACACATGCATATGAGTGTCAGCCGACACAAGTTGTCATAATATTATTTATTACCGAAAGCTCTTAGACTGGGATACAATGGCTAGCTTAAAAGAATGCAGCCTCCCAGCCTAGATAGACAGCTGGCAAACACGTGTATGATCTTAAACTGAAATTAAGAAAATTCACTTAATTAAATACTTAATTAAACAATTAATTTCCCACATTATTTTATTCCTTTTAGTGTATTTTATTTGTTGCATTTAATTTTTTTGAAGTCGGTTTTTATTTTTTTCTTAAAAATTATTTTTATTTTTCTCTTTTTAATGATGTTATTAATAGTGATCATATCATCAGAACTTGACAAAATTATTATATCACCATCCCTAAGATACCCCCTTTCCAATAAAAAAAGAATCATCGAAATCGATTCATAAACAAAGAAGTTAGGCCTGAACAAACCTAACAAAAAAGGTCTAAGACCTATGAAAAAAACGGAACTAATCGGTAGCTAGACTGGACCCAATGCAAATTTTCAAAATCGGTTCAGAATTGGCGGAGATATGAGGTAACATAGGCACAAAAAAAAGAGAGAACCTCCTCCTTTTTTGAAGTCGGTTAAAACAGAGTTTTACTTTTTTATGAAGATTAGGATGTTTCGTCGTTTATTTTTCGACTTCCTCAACGAAATACAAAATAATGAAAATTAGACAATTATAACAATGATCTTAACTCAATTTTTTCATTATTGATAAAATTATGATAAATAACATTGTATCTTTTTTCATTAAAACACATTCTCAATTTCCATTAAAATACAATCATAATTCACAATTAAAATTAAATTAAAACAATTAAAGCAATCAATAAGATTAAATACAATGCATTTATTCAATGAACAATGACAAATAAATATTTTTAATTCGATCTAGATCAGCGGTCGGGGAACTTTTTTAGCTATTACCCCAAAATATTTTTCCATAGGTCGCTATTACCCCTACATGAAAAGCAAAAAAAAGCAAGGTAAATGTATCTTATCTTTTTATATTAAACGAGCAATTCTTGTATATATATTTAGAATCGGTTTGTCGAAAAAGGGCTCTAACGATTTGGATGAAATTCACGGGTTAGGCGGGTTTTTGCGTTGACAATTCGATCTATTAAGGTCTCATCTTCGGATAAGTTGGTTTTGATGGGTTTTTTGTTAATTGAAATAATTATTCACAGGTGGTTGTTGGAATAAAAATTTATAATTACATTTCTTTCAATTTATTTTTAATAAAATTAATTGGTTTTTTTTATTTTTAAATTTCCCTAATAGATCATTACAAATGTTATTATATATTAAAATTTGCCAATTTGATTAAATAAAGGTATTTTTCTATAAAATAATTTAATAGAATATCAATTTTATTCTCTTAAAAATCCGACAATTCGAAGGATCGTACCTCCTTCTTCAGGATTTAAAAGAGTCAAAATAAAGGAAGGGGTGTAAATTAGTCATGTCGGAAAATAAATATTTTAATCGTTCATATCTCGTATTCGGAAATTTGAAACTTAAGCTATTTAGAAGCAAAAAGTTACCGAGCATCGCTCTGTGCTCCAGGCACTTGTTTATTATTTATTGAATTACGTTGGAATTTACATGAAAACTCTCTGTAAGTAAATAAAAATTGTAAACATTAACATAATTCAAACGCTTTTATGTTTTAGAAAAATTATGTTGTTTCATTTTCGCTAAAATAACTTCAAAATTAGGACTTTTTGACATGAGGGCAATTTGAATACAATCCTCTCGGCATTCAGCCGATTTCTTGCCGGGTTTAACTGACTGCTTTTTAAAAAAGAAAAAATACACCAACACTCATCATGACAAAAAACGCACAACGTTTTTTAATGTTTTTATATATTTTTTTTTAACTTTTATTAATTTTTGAATTCCTGGAAAAGCTAACAACTAACTAACAATACTATAATAGTTTATAAAATAAAAAAAATTAAAAAAATGTCCTTTTTACCCCCGATAGTTTAATTTTTATACTCCCATTTGGGGTAATTTACCCCGGTTCCCCGACCGCTGATCTAGATCTTTCAATTGCTATTGACCCCTTGCAACTGAGCTTATGCAACCACATATGAAGCTTTTCCATCACACGGTATAAGAATTAGGGGAAAATATTTTTCTTCTATTTAGTATCTCTTCTTAACAAGGTTGATTTGATGAACTCAAAGAAAGATCTGAACAACAGCATACATGCTAGTCATTACTGAAGCATAATTACATAAATCTAATTGTTTCGTCATTAATTTGTTTTGTTTACAATATATTATTGATTATTTATTTCTATTGTTGAAAAAGTAAATAAAGTTAAATCTACTCACGTTCACTGATAATATTTCAGTCATGTATTAAGTAAGGCAATTCGATCTCGACTAGTCATCGAACGAGGAGCCATCCAACAACAAGGGGCTCCTCACCCGCCAACTATGCGGGTGGCGCCCAGCCCAGCTCTTTACCAGGGACGAACATCGCCCTGTCCAAATCATTGTTAGGACACCACCAACTAGGTGGGCGTGGCGGACACGCACCACGCAACCAACGGCCTAACAATCTGGTGACCCCGGCCGTGTCTAAAAGCTCGTAGCCAAAGCAACAGCGGGCCGCTACATCACACCCTTGCTTAGCAATCACGTCGGGGTCACCAGATTGTTAGGGCCGTTGCGTTGCGTGGTTGCGTGTCCTAACAATGATTTGACTGGCTGGGCGCCACCCGCCTAGTTGGCGGATGAGGAGCTCCTTGTTGGTGGATGGCTCCTCCTTCGATGCCTAGTCGAGATCGAATTGCCTTATTTATTACTGAAATATTATCAGTCATGCAAAGTGTCGCAACGATCTGACTGAGTCATCTAGCGGCCGTGTCTAAAAGCTCGTAGCCAAAGCAACAGCGGGCCGCTACAAAAAAATTAATTGTTTCTTCTTCTTTCTTCTAATTTTAGGATTTCTCCTGTTAATTTCCAGAGTCTTCCCTGAAGTCAATCCAGATTTTTGGAGGTCTTCCAAGAGGTCTCTTTGTGGTTGGTTTGGACAGTAAGTATGGCTTGTTTGATGAGCCTCTCATCGTCCATTCTCATGATGTGTTCATACCATTCTAGGCATCTTCCTTTTGTTCACTTTAATATGTCGATGATTCCACATTGATTTCGGATGTTTCCATTTCGAACTTTATCTCTTATACTGAGTCCTGAGATTGATCTCAGGACTCTCATTTCGGCTACTTCCAATCGGTTTTTGGTTTTGGTGGTTTCTGCTCTTGTTTCTACGGCGTAGGTTAAGATGGGTCGTATGCAGGTTTTATATATCTGGGTCTTACAGTCCTTAGACATATATTTATTATTCCACACTACATCCCGAGACCTTTGCTGCCTTCATCACTTGGGCCTGCACATCGCCGTATACCGGGTGAGTTTTTTTTATCTTGAGACAGTCTTATAATACAAAAACAGTGCATTATATGGAAAAAAGTTTCAAATAAAAGTTTGTTTATATCGAGGGGGAAACTAAACTATTCTATTTTTTTAATGCAATCGAATGCAAGAAGGGGTGCACCAGTAAAGATGCAGCTCCTATGGATCTCGAAAGACCCTTGCATTACCGAAGAGAAGGGAAAGTTGATTAAGTGAGAGGGTGTAGACGTAGGTGTCTATGCACCCCGGTTTTGAAGGTTTGAAGATTATAGGTGCTGGGAAAGATGGAGGCTGGGAGAGAGTTCCAGTTCCTAGAAGTCATGGGGATATATGTATTGGCGAATGAAGTGGTCCGGCACTTTTCTAATTTGACCGCGAAAGAGTGTTGGGAGTCGGCAAAACGCGTGCTACGTGCAAAGCATGCTTTGTGGGGAATTACTATTGATTTTATCTCATGAGAGCACCTGCCGTGATAGTATCTATAGAAAAGGGAAAGGGCAGAGACATTTCTTCGATGAGCCAGCGAGTTGAGGGAGTCGGTGAGGGTAGAATCGTTAATTTTATTTATTTATTTATTTATTTATTTGGTTCAGTTTACATGCACAGTTTACATATATAATAAAATTTAACCCTCTGTAAGATTAATCTTGAGTCGAGGGTTAAATTTTAAGATAAATTAACAGAGAAATTCAAAAACATTAATTTAATAAATTACTTTAAATTAAAGATATAAAAGAACAAAGACAAAATAAAAAGTACAAAATAAAAAGTAAAACAACATAAAGTAAAGTAAATCAAAATAAAATAAAATCGTCATACAAATTCACATTCTTAGAAAGCCAGAATTAATTAAAAAACTCTTTATATGTCTAACATTTCTAAATTGATCATAATTATATCTATACTTTATTGCCATTCTCAGGCCAACAATTTGAGCATGTCTCGAGTATAATTCAGTTTTAATCCTGGGCAAAATTATATTTGTTCTGCTAGATATACGTGTGGGGTAATAATGCAAATTGTAATTTGTACAATTTATTCTATATAAATGAATACAAGCATTCAATAGGAATAATTGTTTTAAATTCAGTACCCTAAACTCATCATATAACGCCAGCGTGGCAAATCTTGGATGCTTTTTTAGTATAATCTTAATAACAATATTCTGAGCAACAGAAAGACCCCTTAAAATGAATTCACTTGTATTCCCCCAGACCAAAATCCCATACAACAGCAAAGACTGACACAAGGAGAAGTAGACCATTCTTAGAACTTCATAACTAAGAATGCCTCTCAGAATCTTAAATTTATAAAAGAGTTTTCTGATACTGCTAGTCAATTTCAAAATATGTGTCTTGAAGCTCATTTTGGAATCGAAAATAATTCCCAGATATTTACATTCATTTACAAACTTCAAGACTTGACATGAACATTCCTGAGAGACAGTACAATTGATAGAGTGGAGAGTGATGTGAGGTGTGCTCTTGGAGGAGCACTTTCTCTCACCATTCGAGAAGGAAACCAATGAAGTTTTTTGAATGTTTATAGAAAGAAAATTGGTATTAAGATATTTCTTAACCAATCTAAAATCATCAGAAACAGTTTTTGTCAAGTTATTAAAACAGTCGCCCGAAAAGATAAAGGCAGTGTCATCTGCAAAACAAAAGGGTAATCCATTAGTCTTAATAGAAAAAATATTATTTATATATAAAATGAATAGCAAAGGGCCTAATACAGTTCCCTGAGGAATACCAGAGTTCACAGTTGTTAGGTTACTCTTGATTTCATCAATCTTCACAATTTGGGTTCTATTACTGATGTAAGACTTTATCAAATCAAGACGGCTCGTTTCTGAATTGCATCCAGGGTAGCAAGAGAATATTTGGAGGCTCCTCTCCATAGATGAGAGCCGTATTCGAGACAGGGGAGGATTTGGGCCTTGTAGATGGTGAGAAGTTGTGGGGGTTTGTAAAATCGCTTGGACCTGACCCTTGTTTGATGAGCCTGTATCGTCCATTCTCATGATAAGTTCGTACCACTCTAGGCATGTTTCTTTTGTTCACTTTAATATGTCAATGATTCCACATTGATTTCGGATGTTTTCATTTCGAACTTTATCTCTTATACTGAGTCTAGAGATTGATCTCAGGACTTTCATTTCGGCTACTTGCAGTCGGTTTTTGGTTTTGGTGGTTTCTGTTCTTGTTTCTAGGTTAAGATGGGTCGTATGCAGTTTTTATATATGTGGGTCTTACAGTCCTTAGACATATATTTATTATTCCACACTACGTCTCGAAGACATCCCGAGACCTTTGCTGCCTTCATCACTTGGGCCTGCACCTCGCCGTATACCGAGTGAGTTTTTTTATCTTGAGACAGTCTTATAATACAAAAACAGTGCCTTATATGGAAAAAAGTTTCAAATAAAAGTTTGTTTATATCGAGGGGGAAACTAAACTATTCTATTTTTTGACGTGGAAGAAGCTTACAAGGGTATTTCAATGTCAAGTTCAGTTTTTTAAATGGAAACCTATATTTTTCCATACGTCTACTTAATCTACAAAAAAAAACTGAACAACTTTCATTAGAACTATTTTTTTATACAACATCAAATAAAGAAAATACATGAATCAATTAGATCTCAAAAAAATATTCTTAATAATTATTTTTAACAATTATTTAACTTTTAACACCCTTAAGAGCTTCATTGTATCGTATTGTAAATCTGTTAAAAAAAACAGGAAGTATAAAGACTACGAAGAAACTACAGCAGGCCAAAATAACGAAATTGGAACTGAATTCATCCAAAAAGACTTGCGAATGGAACTCCGGAATGTCATAGAACAGTGTCGAAAAATTATTAAATTATTATTTATTATTAAATTATTTATTTAATAATTAAATATTTGATCATTATTTTTTGATAATAATTGTTAAAAATAATTATGAGAATTTTTTTTGAGATCTAATTGATTTAATATTTTTTATTATTTGATGTCGTATAAAAATTAGTTCTAATGAAAGTTGTTTAGTTTTTTTTTTTGTAGATTCAGAATATGTACAGAAACATATAGGTTTCCATTTAAAAAACAAGTTGACCTCGAAATACCCAAGAAAGCTTGTTCTAGGTCGACAAACAATAGCGTAGTTTAGTTTCCCCCTCGATATAATCAAACTTTTATTTGAAACTTTTTTCACATAATGTACTGTTTTTGAGTTATAAGACTGTCTCATGATACAAAACTCACGCAGTATATTTCCGCTGCTAACCTCGTACTAGATAATTGAATTTCGAGACTTCTGTTGTTTATCACAACTTTGCATTTGGTCTTCTAAATATTGCCATGGATTTGGTTTTAGGAATCGAGATTTATTAGATAAGTTAAATTCCTTATCTTTGGCTTGGAATTTGTTGATCATTTGTTGGAGGTCTTTTTCGCTCTCTGCAATGATTATGTTACTGCGTCATCGGCGTAACATATTAGATTAAACACGCTATTTCCCATTCTCTAATCGGTTTTAAGGGCTGCTACATTTGATATAATTTCATCCATTACGGTATTGAATAGGTTTATTAATTGTTTGATCATTCATTTTGTTTTGTTTACAATATTTTATTGATCATTTATTTGTATTGTTGAAAAAGTAAATAAAGCTAAATATCTACTCGTATTAAACGAGCAAAAATTGTATATTTATTTATTTGTATATATATTTGTTTATATATTTGTATCTTGGTTAAATTTTGAAAACGACTCTACCGGTTTTGATTAAATTCACGGGTTAGGGGGTTTTTGGGGTGACAATTCGATATGTCACGGTCTCATCTTCGACAAAATTGTTTTTGATGGGTTTTTTCGTAATCAAATTAATTATTCTCAGGTAGACAAATCCGATTCTTAGGTTTTAAAAAAGGTTTCCCTTTTCCTTTTATACCCAGGCAGACAATGGGTTGTTTGTTTCATTGTTCTAAAAGGCCTTGAAGAAGTATTGTGATTGTGGATTTTAACATATTTTGTTCTCCCTAAACGTTAGAAATATTAATAAACAATTGGATGTTGATGAAAGCAGTCCACGGTGGTTGTAAAAAAAATTGCAAATTGCTTTTTACTTTATTTCTATTCGAGATGAAAAAATTTTATAATGTTTTTTTGGCATTATCAAAGGAGACAGAAAGTAATTATGTTTTGAACTACTTTCATTGACTTTTTGTTACCCTGAAGAAGGAGAGAATAAATCTCCGAAACGTCGGTTTAACAAATAAATGTAAAATAATAAAACCTCTATAGCCTTATTTTTTTACAACCACCGTGGACTGCTTTCATCAACATCCAATTGCATATTTATACCAGTCCGTCTCCTAAAGAAAACTCTATCAATATTAATAAACGTTTTATAATTGTTTTTATAAAGAACTTTATTTATTTAATAGAATAAAAAAAAATCAAGAATTTATTTAAAAATATATTTCACATAAGCAGGTCTCAATTTTCTGAAAAAACAACACATTTTGATAGGTTTTATTTATTAACAATTGGATGAATAAAAATGAATCATATGGTTGAATCAAAACAGGTGCAGAAGGTGGGGCGCAGTGGTGGGGAATCCGGGGGTAGGGAGAGGTTTCGGGGGTGGAGTCGAGCGGGGTGTAGGTGGGGGGGGGGGGGGGCTACATTGGGCGACTATTATATATTTTTGTATTTTTTTAATTTGAAAGCGGCTCTCAAATAAAAATCGAACTTTTTATCGGAATTTTAAATTAAAAATAATAATAATATTAAAATAAAACTTTTAACTGAAGGAAGAAGTTACCGAGCATCGCTCGGTGCCTCCAGGTACTATACGTTTATTTTAACACTTCTTTATTTTACTATATTACTATTTGCGTTCACATAAAATCAAAATGGTACCTGTGCAAAAAAACATTCCTAGCAACCGAATAACGAGCCCTATATCTTCACCCTAACAAGTTTCTAATTTCTCGCTTTCTATTCCTTTAAACTTGAATTTAATTCCACCCTTTAACTTTCAAAGGAGCTAGCTTTGTGGTTTCCACTTAAAGATATAATCTATTTCCTTCTTGAAACAGACATAGAGGAATAATAATACTTTAAATTTATCAGAATAATAGAAGTTAGAACATTTCCTATTTAATATGACACCAAAAAAATGCGGTTTTGAATTACTTGACTAACTGTTAAATATTCTACCAGTATATTGTTGGTATTAAGAAGGTTGATATATTAATCATCATCAGCCTGTCGATAGCGACAATCCACTGCTGAATATAGGCCTCTTCCATCAAATGGAAGGTGGTTGGAATTAAGTCACCACGTTTGCCAGACGGATTGGTGACTAGGAATCAGATTATAGCCGGTCAAATATCAATGCAGGGACTCGGACTCGAACCCGGGACTCCTGCTTAGAAGGCTAGTGTCTTTAAGCTCTCGGCTAATCCGATTTTCCTGATATATTAATATTATAGTAAAAATAAAAATTATTTGGATATTCAGCTCTAGTCATCTCTCTTGATTGTCTAGAGCAGAGGTGGCCAGAACGTGGCTCGCGAGCCGTATGCGGCTCTTCAGTCAATCTCGTGCGGCTCTTGAACCTTCTTGAATAATACTGATTTTAAAAAGTACAGGGTGTGGCATAAAGATCTACCACATTTTGAAGAGGTATAAAAAAATGAAAAAAATCTAACTAGGAAAAAACTGAAAATATTTTGACAAGAACATAAAATAATTTTTTTTTATGTATTTTAAACATTATCAGACAAGGGGGTGGGGGGGGAGAGATTGGTCAAAAATAAAAATTCTAGCCCTTTTGACCAAACTCAACCAAATGTTATATACATATATTCTGTGGACCCCAGAAGGCTAGAAATGCAAAAACTAACCACCCAAAACGGGGTATGGCCAAAATTGAAAATTCTAGCCCTTTCAACCAAAATCAACCAAAATTTTGTATATCCAGAGAGCTAGAAATGCAAAAACTAACTACCCTAAATGGGGGAGGGTCAAAAATAAAAATTCTAGCCCTTTCGACCAAACTATGTATACAAAATTTGGTTAGTTTTTGCATTTCTAACCTTCTGGGGATCCACAGAATATGTATCCAAAATTTGGTTTAGTTTGATTAAAAGGGCTAGATTTTTTTTTCACCCCCTCCCCACTTTTTTTTGTCTGATAATGTTGAAAATATATTAAAAAAAATTATTTAATTTCTTTCAAAAATAAATTTAGTATTTTTTTCTATTTAAAATTTTCATTTTCTTATATCTCTTCAAAATGTGGTAGATCTTTATGCCACACCCTGTATAATAATTAAATTAAAAAAATAATAATACAAAAACTATTTTTGTAATGTTATAAGTAAGTAGAGCAAAAAATATATATTACTTCATTTATATTTTATAAAATAAAAAAATGTGTCTTTTTTTTAATAAATCATTAATTAATTTCCAAACAATGTGGCTCGCTTTGAAACAGTTTTATAAATTTGCGGCTCCCAAAGTTAAGGCTAGTGGACACCCCTGGTCTAGATTAAGAAAGCTTCATACATCCCATTTATCTTTCAATCACTCATTTATCACTGAAACTGTAAAACCTGGGATAAGCAACCCGCGGCCGCATTCTGCCCTCCACACTTTCTCTTTCGGCCCATCATAGATTTTGAATTTTTACTTTTAAAAATTCTTACAGAATGTTAATGATATTACAAATTTAACACGGGTAGAAATATTTGTTACCATTGCATAATTTACCAACAGTATCTTTGCGCGAAAATTTTAAATATGCTCAATGTCACCACGCCTGTAATAGAACTTATAAATTTTCTCAAATCTCAAGCGTTAAATCACCGCCAATTTAAAGAATTTTTAAAAGTTTTGGGAATTGAATATGGTGATATAATTTATAACACCGAAGTGTTGTTTGGGTAGAGTGCTATGTTAAAATGAATATAATATATACTATATAATATTTATCTAGATTAATTTGTAACAACGCTTAGCTTCCTTTTTCCGCCACTAGATGTCCCGGCGATCAATTTCAAACAAGATCGAATATGGCCCGGTCAAATTAAAAACTTTATATCGAAATTGAAATCACAGATACATGAAATATAGTCTAATCAAAAGAGAGTAAATTTATCTGATTAATCGTTTGGTTAATCATATCCATAATTTAATTAGTTTTATATTAAATAAGACGTACACGTTTCGTCATTTTATTTGTGACTTTCTCAGCAACTTAATTCTCAAATCAATTTCCGATAATTATGTGAAATATTCTATCTAAAAAAATTGGAAAAGAAGAAAAAAGAATGTTTCTCATAATGATATTGGACAATTGAGTTGAGAAATAAGTCGCTGAGAAAGTCAAAAATAAAATGACGAAACATACGTCTTATACTATATATATTTGTAACAACGATTAGAGAAATTTCTCTAAAAAAATTACCCTCTTGCCTAGAATCGAACAGACGAACTCTTGAATTAAGGGCATGAGCTCTAGCCATTAGACCAATGTAACATTAATATTTTTTAACTTGATTTCTGTTACTAAAACTATATATTTTTGATTTAGACTTTGTGTCGAGATAATATTGTATTCATTTGAACTCGAATGAAAATGAAAAATCACCAATAGATTTTAAATTAAGGAACATTAAATATAATGATAATTGTCCCCCCCCCCCCAGGCCACTCAAAAATTAAAGAGGCGAAATTTTTAAGAGACGATGTATTTTCTGTAGTTTACGGGTATACATTTGGAGTGTGGTTTTTTAAGAGGAATAAGATTTTTGGACCGAGACGCTGCCTCGTAAATATATAATAACTTAAAATAAGCTGACGTGTTTTGATGCAAGGGCGGATCCAGGAATTTTTTATGGGGGGGGGGGAGAATGTATATAAGGTGTATATAAAATCTACTTTTGTTTGTGTCGCGATCGAATTGTCCAAGCGGGGGGGGGGGGTCAGAGACGCCCCCCCACACACACATAGAACTTTATTTTCAATGTTAAAATTTTTTAAAAAAATGAATTTTTTTTTACAAATTTCATATCTCATATTTTAAGTTCATTAAAATAAAAAAATAAATAAAAAATTGTTATAAATTCCCAGTCGATTTGGCCGACGTTTTTTGGCCTCTGCGAGCGACGTACGTGTTTCACCCCCGCCAGGCACGGGCCTGCATGGGGGGGGCGGTCGCCCCCCTCCTGGATCCGCCCTTGTTCTGATGTGGCCATCCACTTGACTTTACCATACAAACTGGCCCCTAAAATTTTTTATAATCATGTAGGGGGAGGGGTTAGTTTTTGCATTTTTATACTTCTGGTGTCCCACTGATTATGTATACAAAATTTGGTTGAGTTTTCTCAAACGACGTAGATTTTTAATTTTTAACACCCCATCGACCCCTTTAATTTTGGGTCGATATTCACCAAAAATCTAAAAGCTCTTAATCTCAATGGACCAAAACTACGTGTGAAATTTGGTTTCGATATTCAGACTAGTTTTTGAGCTAACTCGTCCACAAAAATTTGGTAACGAACAGACTAACAGACAGACTGACAGACATTTTGACAAAACAATTATTATCTCAAATAAACTGCAACGGATCGTTGCTAAACTTTATCCAAATTCATTTGAAATATTAATATGTTTGTTCCTTTATTATTAATCAGATATCACTTGCAATTTGTAGTTCATATTGACATTAATTCAAAAATAATTCTCATTTAATAGTTGAGGAATAACCATTCTACATTTGATTTTTGACATTTCGGTTATTATTGTAACCATTGCTGAAGACATGGAGGAATCGACTTAAAATCAAAAATAGCCATCGATTCTCATCTAATACTTGAGGAATAACAATTCTACATTAGGTTTTTGACGTTTCGATTATTATTGGTAACCATTGCTGAAGGCATGGAGGAATCGACTTAAAATCAAAAATAACGATCGATTCTCATCTAATACTAGAGGAATAACCTTATTGCATTCCATTTTTGATGTTTTGACTATTAATGGCAACCTCTACTGAAAACGTGGAAGAATAGACTTAAAATCAAAAAGACTAAAATCTTTTATGGCAAACAACTCAAGCTTGAGTTGTTTACCAAAAAGATTTTAGTCTTTTTGATTTTAAGTCTATTCTTCCACGTTTTCAGTAGATGTTGCCATTAATAGTCAAAACATCAAAAATGGAATGCAATAAGGTTATTCCTCTAGTATTAGATAAGAATCGATCGTTATTTTTGATTTTAAGTCGATTCCTCCATGTCTTCAGCAATGGTTACCAATAATAATCGAAACGTCAAAAACCTAATGTAGAATTGTTATTCCTCAAGTATTAGATGAGAATCGATGGCTATTTTTGATTTTAAGTCGATTCCTCCATGTCTTCAGCAATGGTTACCAATAAAAACCGAAACGTCAAAAATCCAATATAGAATGGTTATTCCTCAAGTACTAGATGAGAATCAATCGCTATTTTTGGTTTAAAGTCGATACCTCTATGTCTTCAGCAATGGTTACCAATAAAAACCGAAACGTCAAAAATCCAATATAGAATGGTTATTCCTCAAGTATTTGATGAGACTCAATCGCTATTTTTGGTTTAAAGTCGATTCCTCTATGTCTTCAGAAATGGTGACCAATAAAAACCGAAACGTCAAAAATCCAATATAGAATGGTTATTCCTCAAGTACTAGATGAGAATCAATCGCTATTTTTGGTTTAAAGTCAATTCCTCTATGTCTTCAGCAATGGTTACCAATAAAAACCGAAACGTCAAAAATCCAATATAGAATGGTTATTCCTCAAGTATTTGATGAGAATCAATCGATATTTTTGGTTTAAAGTCGATTCCTCTATGTCTTCTGCAAAGGTAAGTGATAAGAAAACAACGCAGTTGCTATGGTTACTTACAAAATTTCCTCCCAAATTTTTAGCATTTCACAGAGAGAAGCCTATCCATTCTTATTTAAGCAAGGCTAAATGAGCTATATTAAAAGGTTCAAATGAATAAATTTTAAAGAATTTAAAAAATTAAAAAAGTACTCTCTTACTCTAGAGTAAAGTACTTTAAAATATAATTTTACTAAAAACTTTATTTATCCTTTTTTGTGGTCCCCAAGGTACTTAATTAGGATATTAAATTTCATCAAAATTGGTTAAGTCATTTTCAAGATATTTAGAAAAAACTAAAAAAGTACTGAAATAAAGTACTAATGTTTGTGGGTCGATATGTACCAAAAACTAATCAGCGCTTCATTTTGTTAAACTAATGGTAGGTTTTCAATTTCATTTCAATCGGTGCAACGGTGTGGAAAAAATCGTGGGCCAAAAAAGCGATAACATCCATCCATACATCCATCCATACATACATCCATCCATACATACATCCATCCATACATACATCCATCCATACGCACGCACTAAATGAAAAAATGGCACTTTTTGGCCTCTCGACGAGACCCCATGTAATTTTTGGCAAAACCGTCACGTGCTAAAATTCAACCTAATTGAATACTACAATTTGTGACTTTAATTGAGTCCATGGGTTCCGTAGTCTTTACCTGAGGACCCTTTGAAGCCACGCTTGCCCCGAGAGCGATTGCAATACTTTACCCATGCTTTGCATTGGATAAAGTAAAAATATAATGCTTTCGATGTTCACTTATTAGAGCTTTTTTATAGAGCGAAATGCCATGGTTTAGCTCAATTTTTTTAATCAAAATAGTTTCAGACGTTTTTTGAGATATTTCGAAAAAATAAGTAAAAAAAAAAACACTTTTTTCATGGACGATTACAATACTTGACCATACCCGGTAAAGTAAAAATGTTATTCAATTGTTTGAGGAAATGAAAGAATAACCGTTTCCTAATTCGAAGATTCAGAATGGATGTGTGATTTTAACTTTCTCGTTGATATAACTCAGTATTTGAATTACCTAACCATGGAACTTCAAGGAAATATTTAGTTTATTCATAACAGGTTTGATCAAATTAATACTTTTGAAAGCAAAACTCAAAATATGGATCAAACAACACACTTCAGATTTTTTACACTTAAGAAAAGAAATTTTTAAAAAATGAAAATCCAGATTCTTGTACCAAACTCAACCCAATTTTGTATACATAATCAGTGGGACTCCAGAAGTCTAAAAATGGAAAACTACCTCCCCCCCCCCCCTACATGATTATAAATAATTTTAGGGGCCAGGTTGTATGGTAAACTCAAGTGTATGGGCACATCCGAACACGTCAGCTTATTTCATGTACGATTACAATACTTAACCATACCCTGTTTGGTAAAGTAAAATAATTTTTAAGAAATAAATAAAACCGACTTCAAAAATTAAATGCAACAAATAAAATACACTAAAAGGTATAAAATAATTATTATCTTATTTAGTTACAACTAAACTACGAAATATTAATATGAAATTACTTTTTGAAGTCGGTGCCAAACAAACTATACCTATAAGCGAGCGTACCCGCCAAACGTACTAAGTAAGATCCGTCGAGTGCGATTCACAAAAGGTATATGTTTGGCACCAACTTCAAAAATTAATTTCATGTTAATATTTCGTCGTTTAGTTGTAACTAAATAAGATAATAATTATTTTATACCTTTTAGTGTATTTTATTTGTTGCATTTAATTTTTTTGAAGTCGGTTTTATTTTTTTCTTAAAAATTTTTATTTTTCTCTTTTTAGTGATGTTATTAATAGTGATCATATCATCAGAACTTGACCAAATTAATATGACACCATCCCTAAGACACCCCCTTTCCAATAAAAAAAGAATCATCGAAATCGGTTCATAAACAAAGAAGTTAGGCCTGAACAAACCTAACAAAAAAGGTCTAATACCTATGAAAAAAATGGGACCAATCGGAAGGTAGACTGGACCCAATGCAAAAAAATTTCAAAATCGGTCCACAATTGGCGGAGATATGAGGTAACGTAGGCACAAAAAAAATCAGTCGAATAGAGAACCTCCTCCTTTTTTTGAAGTCGGTTAAAAATGTTGCTCATCCTTGGACATTTATGACTAATACTACAAACCCTCTTGTCTAAAAGACAAGTGAAAAGCTAAAATTTTTTCTTGCTTAATCTCATTATTTAATTATTATTTTTATAAAAATTTTCTTAAGAATATTTTTTAATATCAACTAATTAAAAGTTTATTTTTTTGCTTATATACAAAATATAATTTTTCATACAGAAGAGAGGTCATTGAATGTCTTTGAAATTATATTAAATATTTTTTAAGAGTTAGGTCTTTTTGATCGTTTTCTATTCTCGATGGATGGAGTGTTTCTTTTTAAGTTGATTTGGCGATAATTAACAGGATGATTGACTCTGAATTAAGCTGTTTTGCGCTTAATTAATTAAGCAGGAAGCGCGCTTCTTAAAGAAAAACAGCCCCCCCTAATTAAAGGCATATTCCACGCGCTGAATTAAAAACAGAAATTATAATTGAATAGAAAATAAAAAAAAATAATACCGACTATAATCGAAATTATCTATATAATAAAAATGAATTTCTGTTTCTTTGTAAGCGCAGATCTCTCAAATGACTGGACCGATTTGGCTAATTTTTTTTTAAATGTTCGTAATAGTCCAATTCAGGTTAATACGTAAAAAAAAATTGGAAAAGTTGCCCGTAAAATTGGAAAATTCAGGAAAAAGGAAAAAAATTCAGGTTAGCCAACATAGCTTGCCAAACAATAAAAGAACTAAACTAGCAAAAAAAACAAGTGTTGGCGGCCCAGTCTGCAAGATTTTTGAGTGTCATTCATTCTCAATAGTTCTAACTACATTATCGTTAAACAAGAATTTAATATTGCAAAAAAGATTTAAAAAAACTATCTATTTTTTTAAAGTAAATTAAAAAAAAACGTCATGATAACTAAATTTTTGAAAAAGTTATGGTTATTTAAAAAAAAGCTATTTTTTTCAAAAATTCCCAACTTCTTTTGGGTTGGGTGAAATTTTTTTAGAAAATTCTGAAAACCGTCTTTAATATGGTAGAAAAAAATAAAAAAAGTTTCAGCCAAGCTTTTGATTATATATATATAGATGAAAAATATTTAATTTAAAATAAAACATGTTATTTAAAAATCATTTTTCTTAAAAATACCCTTGGGAATCTCACCTCATGCTTTTTCTATTGTATTTAAGACCCTCAGCCATTTCAAAAGAACTAAGCCTTTTTTGGCTTTTGTATTCGAGCTCATTTATTCATTTCAATATTATTTATATATAAAGGATTATTGAAACTATACTAACTAAACTAGCTGAAAGGAATTAATTAGCTTTTGGAATTTTTTAAAAAATATATTTTAAAGATTAAAACCAAATATATATTATATATAATATATTTATTCTCTGTGACTAATAAAACATCAATAAAGCAAGCCCCTGAGCTAGCAAAAGGCCCGCCGAAAGCGGGCCTTGAAGCTAGTAATAAATAAAATCTTTTATTAAAAAAATCTTAAAACATTAATTTAAAACCCGCAAACGTTTCGAGATAATTTCTCTATTTATGAATTTAATTTTATTATCATGTTCTGATTCATTCGCCCGACGCTTTCTCTTACGAGATGTATGCAAGGTATTATATTAAGTCACTATTAATAACATCACTAAAAAAGAGAAAAATAAAATAATTTTTATAAAAAAAATAAAACTGACAACAAATAAAATAATAAGAACTCAAAAATCAAATAAAATACACTAAAAGGTATAAAATAATTATCTAATTTAGTTACAACTAAACGACGAAATTGTTACATGAAATCACTTTTTGAAGTCGGTGCAAAACATATACATTTTATAAATCGAACTCGACGGATCTTTCTTAGTACGTTTGGCGGGTACGCTCGCTTATAGATATAGTTTATTTGGCACCGACTTCAAAAAGTAATTTCATGTTAATATTTCGTCGTTTAGTTGTAACTAAATAAGATAATTATTTTATACCTTTTAGTGGATTTTATTTGATTTTTTGAGTTCTTATTATTTTATTTGTCGCATTTAATTTTTCTGAAGTCGGTTTTATTTATTTTTATGAAGATTATTTTTATTTTTCTCTTTTAGTGATGTTATTAATAGTAACTTAATATAATACCTTGCATACATCTGCTAAGAGAAAGCGTCGGGCGAATGAATAGAAAATGATAATAAAATTCATTCATAAATACAGAAATTCTCTAGAAACGTTTGCGGGTTTTAAATTAATGTTTTTTAAGATTTTTCTTGATAAAAGATTTTATTTATTATAATTTCGATTATTTGCTCATAAGAATCGGAGATTTAGGTTATTTCGTGATTGATCGTATCATCATAACTTGACCAAATTAATATGGGACCACCCTTAAGGTACCCTCTTTCCAATAAAAAAAGAATCATCGAAATCGGTCCACGTGGCAAAAAGTTCTCGCTGAATATACATAAAATAAATAAATAGGTATCTTGACTATCTTGGAGCTATACTGATCCAAACGCAGAAAGAATCATTAAAATCGGTTCATAAACAAAGAAGTTATGCGTGAACAAACATAGCAAAAAAGATCCAATACCAATGAAATAAAACGGGACCAATCGGAAACTAGACTGAACCCAATGCAAAAAAAATAATCAAAATCGGTTTACAATTGGCGAAGATATCAGGTAACATAGACACACAAAAAAATCGAATTGAGAACCTCCTCCTTTTTTGAAGTCGGTTAAAAAACTTTTTTAATAATTCTAAAATTGAAAAGTGAACGGGAAGGCCGTTTAGGAAAATAAACAAGCCATCTCTAGGCAAACGGGCGGATAGTTATTTTGTTTTCCTTTATATTTGAGCAACGATTGGCTTCGGATTCGTGTTGTTCACCCCCCTGGCCACCCCCGGGCCACCTCTTTCTTTTTTCGCTTCACGTTAATTTGCGCTAAGCGGCTTGCAAAGGGTGTTATTGCCAGTTAGCTGGCCGCTCATCAGCTAAAAGCTAGCTGAATGGCCGACTGGGCTCCATCCAGCCTTCGACCTTTAGCGAACCCACCAACCAACCCCCTAGGGCTAAGGGCCACCCTTATTAATCTCATCTCTGCGATCTATCCCCTCCACTCAACTTGTATTTTATTCATTGGAGTGCCGTTTAAAAGGTTCTTAACAGGAAAACATGCAAATCTCAAATTTCAACAGTTAAGTTGATTATTTTTCTATCATCATGAGAGTATTCTTTTTCAACGATCCACAATCAATAAGAAAAAAATAAAAATTATTATTATTCTTAAGAATTTTGCTGGCTTTGTGTGTACTGGATATATTAGTTTTTTATTGTTAAGGATAAATAAATTGAATTGCTTCTTTCCAGTAATTTATGGATGCTGTGGATGGGGCGCATCGCTAACATTTCAAAGATTTAGAGTATTTTCATAAATCCATAAGGACGATTTCAAAATTTCAGGAAGATCTTTAAATTTTCAAATTATTATCTGTTATTTCAAATATTCTATAATAAAAACACAAAAAGTATGTATATTGGTTCTCGAAATGAAGTAAAATTGTTGCATAGTTTCAAGGGACAATGATTTTTTCCGAAAAGGGTGCGAATAGAGGGTTTCAAGTCCCTGCCTGGTATAATTCATTAAAGGAATAAATAAAAGAGGATTCGAGAAATTTTTAACTAATATACGGTAAGATCGGAAATAACTAAGAGCGTCCACTCAATTGGCCCACCAATATTTTTTCTTTTGAAATAAAATTATGCTAATTCACGGTAAATTTAATTTAAATATTTATTTTTATTATCATTTGGAACAACATTTTAAACAATTTAAAACATTTTATTGTAACATTTAAATTAAAATTATTTTTTAATTGTTAAAAACAAGGAAAACATACAAAATACAAAACGTTTACCACTGTGTGACGTCGCCTTTATTTTTAATTACGGCTTGAATTCTTTTGGGCAACGTACTTATTAAGTTTTGACACTCATCTTGAGTGAAAGTATCCCAAATATTTTGAAGTTTGTGTTTTAATTCGACTACGTTTCTAGCTGGTTGTATTCGTAATAGCTTTTTCATTGTGTGCCAAAGAGTTTCTATTGGTGACAAGTCGGGACTGTTTGCCACCCACTCCAAAAGTGGAACATTATGATCAGAAAGTCATTTTAAAGATTTTCTTGATGTATGGGCAGGCCGCCCCATCTTGTTGGAACACAAAATTATTATTATTCTGCAATGCATCTGCCATTGTTGGAAGTAACAATTTTTTAAAAATCTCTAAATAGTTATTGGTGTTTACAATTCCATCAATGAAGTGAAGTTTTCCAACACCTCTAGCAGACATTGAACCCCATACCATAACTGAAACAGGAAATTTTACTTTCTTTTTTTAAACAATCTGAATTGAAAGCTTCATTTTTCTGACGAATAACTCTGCATCGATTGTCTCCAACACAAACTTCAAAACGAGACTCATCACTCCAATGGACACTATTCCATTCATCACTCGTCCAATTAATGTGACTTTTAGCCCATTTAAGCCGGTTTTTCTTTTGTTTTAATGTCAAGAGTGGCTTTTCTTTCGCCTAAAAAAATTAGTAAAATTACAAAAAAATTTTGGAATAAGTTGCAATAAAATGACCTTGTAAGTTTTAAAACCTAACTTAAGGGCTTCTCTATGCCACGTGGATCTTGAAACACTTCGCCCCACAGCATCGCTCCAAAGAACAGATAATTCACCATAGTCTCCAACGCCTGTTTTTTCTAATCAATCTTCTTCAATGCCCGTCTATCAGCATCTGATATTTTGGATTTCGACGCATACCGGAGGTTTTGTAGCTATTGTACCCGTTGTTTTGTAAACGTGAAAAATATTTCGACAGTAAACTTTGATAAATTAACTAGATCGCCAATTTCCGCGTTTGATTTTCTCTTTTAAATAAATTGTTAATAATTGAGCTAATTTTTTCATCAACAACCTTTCCACGAGTCATTTTTACTAATAATAAATAAAACAAACTTTCTTTTGTTAGAAAAAGGCAAAGCCTACTTAATTATTCCATATATTCTAAGATTCTTAAAAAAAAAATTCGTGAAAAGCAAAGAACTATTTTTTATATAAAAATATGTTTTTAACAATTAAAAAATAATTTTAAGTTAAATGTTACAATAAAATGTTTTAAAATATTTAAAATGTTGTTCCAAATGATAATAAAAAATATTTAAATTAAATTCACCGTGAATTAGCATAATTTTATTTAAAAAGAAAAAATATTAGTGGGCCAATTGAGATGGGATGGGGCTCGTATAGACAAGTCATAGATTGCTTATAGGAATAGAATTAGGAGAAATTTAAGATTTTCTTATAGAACAGGCTGATTCATTATGGAAGATGGTCGAATTCCATCTCAGGGAGTGTGTAGTTTAAGTCACAATAATTAATTTCTACCTCACTCCCACAAAACAGTATCCGTTTGTGGGGCAAACAATAGCAAATATAGACTGGACATTTTGATCATCAACAAGAAATGCCAAATCAGTCAGAGCGCTTAATACTCTCCAGAGGATTAGCCTTCGCTATTTTCCAATCTAAAATTGATTTGCTAGTAGAAATGTTGTTTCTCTATTGGATTGTCAGTAGAGTAAGTGGATCATGCATGCATTTCTTGGTCCCCGTTGGGAACTGCCCTCGTCAAATGTCGGGTCACCTTCAATTAATTTATGCCCGGCCTCAGAACTTTTGAATTAATTATTATATTAATTATAAATTACATCAATGTCAGAATATCTTCTTTCTCTCTTATATTTAATCTATATATATAGAATTAAGGTTTTGTCTGTACATTGATCCAAATCACGCCATATTGCACACGTTTCAAGCAAAGTTATGATCGAAAACACCCTAAACAAAATTCCTATCTGTATGTCTGTCTGTATATTTCCGTGGTTTCCGCGAACAGTTGCTCACGATTCAGGTAAAAACGGCTGAAGGGATAATTATGAAATTTCATATTTGAATCAGATGTTTTCTTACTTACGTTTATAGCTATATAACGTTTTGATATTTTGACCCCATAATGGGTTTGGAGAGGGGGGGGGAGGCGCACGAATGAAAATTATCAAATAACTCCTAAACTATTAACTCTACGGCAAATTTTATAATGAGCAAAGTTGTAGGGAATGTGATGGCTGACAACTTTTGTTTAAAAAATACCACCCAAAAAGGGGGGGGGGGGGGGTCAAAATATGAAAGTTCTTGCTCTTTGATCAAACTGAACCAAATTTTGTATACATAATCTGTGTGTTACTAGAAGGCTAGAAATGCAAAAACTAACCACCCAAAATGGGGGGAGGGTCAAAAAATGAAAATTCTTACTCTTGAACCAAACTCAACCAAATTTTGTATACATAATCTGTGGATCACTAGAAGGCTAGAAATGAAAAAACTGGGTGCGGGGGTAGAGTGATGGGGTGGGGGTGGGATGCGGCGGTGGTATGAGGGTCTGGCGGTGGAATGGGGGTAGGGTGAGGGAGTGAGGCGGAGTAGGGTGGGGTGTAGAGGTTGGGGTGGAGTACATGGTGTGTGACGGGGTGGGCTGAGATCCGGGGGGCATGGCGGGGGTGGGATGTGGTCCGGGGTGGGTGGGGTGCTTGGGTGGTGGTGCAGGGTTGGTGGAGTGGGGGTTCAGGTGAGGGTCCAGAGGCGTAGTGGGGTGGTACGGGGGTGGAGGTCCGAGGTGGGTGGGGTGCAAGGTGGAGTGTTGGGGTTGTGGTGTGATGGGTGGGGGGTGGGAGTGATTTTTGTGTGTGGGGGGGGGGGCAGGGCTCCTGCCCCCTGGCTAACAATAGGTCCGCCAAAGGCGGGGCTTGCAGCTAGTACTTAATAAAATTATTTATAATCATTTAGGGGGAGAGGGTCAAAAAATGAAAATCCAGGCCCATTGACCTCGCTCCCAGAAGTCTATAGAGTAAGTGCATTTTCCCCTTCTTCATGCGCTCTTTTTGTTTGTTTTTAATTTTACAGAGGGTCAAAATCGCCTCTAAAAACTAGTTTTGAAGTCCAAAATTTCTAAATTTTCCCGAGAGGGGGAGGGGGGCGCCAGTACATGATCCCCAAAAATGAAAGTCTGGTACCGCCTCTGGTATTAGTGTAATATTTCGTTAGAATCTAAGCGTATTTCTTGTGGGGTCAGATAGGCTAGGCGGTAGCGTATCATCCTAACCAAGTGGACCCGGGTTCGAATCTGACTTGAGGCATTCGGCTAAAATCTGACCCCCAGGGTAGAGACAAAAATTAAAAAATATATAGTATCGTAAATTGGCTTATGGCTAGAAGGGCCGATAAGCCAAAAAAAAAAAAAGCGTATTTCTTGTAAATAAACATTAATTAATTGAATTTCCTACTAAAAAAATATTGGTATATTCTTGTATTTTTTTTAAATATCGCCTCCTCCCCCCCCCCCATAAAAAATTCCTGTATCCGCCCTTGATCAAGCTAATAAAAGCGTGTTATTACGCCTGAAAAATTCCTTTGAATGTTTTGATTCATTTGAACTACGTATATTAAATAGTTTCATTTTCCGGCTACAGAGGCGCCACCATGTTCAGAGCTCTAGAGCGCCATCGAGAAGAGAGCGACGGCTCTTGGAACCTCGATGCATGCCTAATGGAAAATTTTCCGAATGCGAGTCTGTTTTCTTTTTCCCTAACATTTTGGCCATGACAGTTTTGGCAAACCCATCAAGAAAAACTATTCAATGTTATAACTAAATTTTTATTTTTCGTATATTAAGTTTCAAACAATTTATAATAGTTTTTTTCCTTTAATAATATTCGTATTATTTTCCCTGAAATTTATTATATTTTGATTGGTCCACTAATTTCAACTATTTCTTCAAGTTATTTTGATTGTACCGTGATTAATAATGAAAATATTCCTTATTTGGATTCCTTAGAACCGTATCATTTCCAAATATATATATATTTCATTAACTTTATAACCTAAATATTAGATGAATAATCTTAATGATTTTATTAAGAGAGAAAAAGTAATTATTTATTTATTCTATATTCTATTTATTTATTTTTTTAAATGTTTTTTTTTTAATAATTATTTAACTTAATTCTTAAGGCTATTTTCCAGCTTAGCGTAATCCCATTTACTCTATTGTTATTTTATCATAAATGCTGCTGAGACTTAATATTGCATGGAGTTAAGGTTATAAAAATGGAATGGTTTCGAATTTAATGAGAAGGAAATTCCGATTACGTCAAAAAAGAATGGTATGCTATTTTATTTTTATTTAAGTAATAAAAGATAAATAGATTTTCAAAATAAACTGATGTGGCCATCCACATGACTACAATACACCTCTTATATTTAATAAAATTATTTAGGGGGGTCAACCCCCTTTCGGGTGGTTAGTTTTACATTTTTAGTCTTTTTGGGGTCCACTGATTGTGTATACAAAATTTGGTTGAATTTGGTCCAAATACTAAGATTTTAATTTTTGTTCCCCCCCCGTTTGGGTGTTTAGTTTTTACATTTATAGTCTTCTGGGGGCCCACCGATTATGTATACAAAATTTAGTATAATTTGGTCCAAGTGCTAAGATTATCATTTTTTTGACCCCTCCCCCATTTTGCGTGGTTAATTTTTGCATTTCTAGTTCTCTAGAGGCCTTCTAATTATGTATACAAAATTTGGTTGCATTTTGTCCAAATACTAAGATTTTAATTCCCCCCCCCCCCTTTTTTTTTGGTGTTTAGTTTTTGCTTTTCTAGTCTTCTGGGGGCCCACCGATTATGTATACAAAATTTAGTATAATTTGGTCCAAGTGCTAAGATTATCATTTTTTTGACCCTCTCACCCATTTTGTGTGGTTAATTTTTGCATTTCTAGCTCTCTAGAGGCCCACTGATTATGTATACAAAATTTGGTTGCATTTGGTCCAAATACTAAGATTTTAATTTTTGCCCCCCCCCCCTTTTTTTTTGGGTGTTTAGTTTTTTCTTTTCTAGTCTTCTGGGGGCTCACCGATTATGTATACAAAATTTAGTATAATTTGTTCCAAGTGCTAAGATTATCATTTTTGACCCCCCCCCCATTTTTGCATATCTAGCTCTCTAGAGGCCCACTGATTATGTATACAAAATTTGGTTGCATTTGATCCAAATGCTAAGATTTTAATATTTGGTTGAGTTTGTTCCAAGGTCAAGAATTTACATTTATTACCCACCTCCCTTTTTTGGGAAGGGGATTTTTTTTAAACCAAAATTGTCAGAAATTACATCCCCTTCAACTTTACTCATAACAAAATTTGCCGTAGGGTTAATAGTTGAAGAGTTATTTGATAATTTTCATTAGTGCACCCCCCTAAATCACCTTCTGGGGTCAAAATATCAAAACGTTTTATAGCTATAAACGTATGTTAGAAGACATCTGATACAAATATGAAATTTGATAATAATCCCTTCGGCCATTTTTACCTGAATCGTGATCAACTTTTTGGGTGGTCATTTTTTGCATTTTTAGTCTTCCAGGGTCCGAGTGATTATATATACAAAATTTGGTTGTGTTTCCTCAAAGGGCCTAGATTTTTATTTTTTGACCCTCCCCCCTCTATTTTGGCCCCAGACAAAAAATATTTTCGTTATTGGTTCATTATATAGTATATTTCATTTTTCTTGTTGTTTTTTTAGTTTGAAAATATGTATTATAATTTTAATTTTTAACCCTTTATTTTGGGTTCGATTTCAACCAAAATCCAATCAGCTCTTAATCTCAAGGCACCAAAACTACTTGTGAAATCTGGTTTTGTTATTCAGACTATTTTTTGAGCTAGAGCGTCCACAAAAATTTGGTAACGCACAGACTAACTAACTAACTAACTAACAACCAGACAGACTAACAGACATTTTAACAAAAGAGTTATTATCTCGAAAAATATAATTTTTTCGATGTTACTTATTAGAGGTTTTTTGTAGAGCGAGATGCCATGGTTTCGTCCAATTTTTTTAATCAAAATAGTTTCAGCCGTTTTTGAGATATTTCGAAAAAAAAGAAGCAAAAAAACTCTGTCTTTCTGCCCTTCTGGGGGTCCACAGAATATGTATACAAAATTTGGTTAAGTTTGGTCGAAAGGGCTAGAATTTCCATTTTTGACCCCCCCCTTTTTTTTTTTGTCTAATATAATGTTAAAACACATTTTAAACAAAGTTATTTTATGTTCTTTTCAAAAATATATTCAGTTCTTTTTGTGTGGTAGATCTTTATGCCCCCACCCTGTATTTTTCTTATGTCTGTCTGTCCATCCATCCATCCACCCATCTGTCAATCTCGAATCTACTACAATTTACAACCTAGTGTAATGAAATTTATATTACGTGGTTCGGAAATTTTATTATTATTTGTGAATGTTGTCCAGAGCAAAAGAAATATTCAAAACATTATACAATTTTTCACCTTCATCTCTTAATAACAACAAAAAGCTTAGACCATATAAGATATAGACACGCCCTCTGCTACTCTCCACACAGAGTGAAGTGAGGCCAACATCGCCTACAGATGACGTCACGTTCTCGAATAAATATTTTGGTAATATTTATATAATATTAATTTGCGATTATTGGAATCCAAAATAAATAGTCTAAACTACGATAAATTTATCTCAATGTATAATAATTCCTATAGTGGCCATGCTATTTCTGGGTGTTCATACCTACAGATGACGTCACATTCTCTAGTTGATGTTGGCCTCACCAAATCGACACCAGGGCGTGTCTATATATTTAATGGTCTAAGATAAAAAGTAACAATATTTATGCATGCATCGCTAATAGTTTATAGATAAAGAGCAGTGGAGTGCGGTCCATGGATGCTGTGGATGTTGTGCATTCCTAAAATTTCAAAACAACAAGAGTATTATTTTCATACCATATCATAAAAATTTAATGATAAATTTGAAAAATAATGAAAAATTCTACATTTATCGATTAAATTTACAAAAAGGAGCGAATAATAAAATAACATTTTAAATATTGAAGGGTTCTTTTTCGGACAGCATCCTCTGGTTGAAATGTCACCGCCCGTCACTGACAAAGACTCAAAAACCTGAAAATAAAATAAAAGAACACGGATGGTTTAAATAAAATCAATATACAGGGTGTTTAATAATTGAATGTCAATATTGAAAGGGGTTAATCTGTGCATGATTTTAAGACAAAAAGTTCTTATAAACATTCTTCTCTTTTTGGTTTATTTTTGATATATAGGTTGATAAAGATTTTTTTTTAATAACTTCGAAACTACATTGGATATTTTTATAAAAATTCTTGGATATAAACTAGGTGTAGAGAGTCTTTTGTAAAAAACAAAAACCAATTTTGAGTTTTAACCAGTGGTGGACTAAGAGAAAATTTTACTACAAGCATGACATATTTTGCCCCCCCCCCCCCCCCCAGCTGATTTAGCAACAATCATAAAACTTTTTCTTTCCTTTTTCTTTCTTTATCCAACTGGTCGGCCATTAGACGCCGTGCTGCCCAATAAACCCTTGCCCGTGTCTCTAAGGGCCGGTTGTATGGTCGGAAACTCTTTTTAACCGTTGGTAAAGGGTAAAAGGCTGGGATGGCCAATCAGATGAAAATGCCTGTTACCCTTTGCCAACGGTTAAAAAGAGTTTACCAACCGACATACAACCGGGTCTAAGCTGTCGTCGACCACTTGAGGGCACCGCATCTCTTGAGATAATCAGCCGTTCCCTCCTTCCTCTGTACATAAGGGGTAAATAGTAGAGTCAGCAAGACCAATGCGGTGCAGATGGCTCTGGAGGTAATCATGGACGGTAGCCATTCTAAAGTTGGCACGTTGTTGGGGAAGTCCAAGTCCAAGTTCAAAGAAGAAAAAAACGGTGAAGAGTTTGCCAGCTCCTTTTTTCTACCGCGCCCCAAGCGACCACTTTCTTCGCTTACCCCTTAATCCGGCCCTGGTCCCAATTAATTTCACCCTAATTATTTGGAATGAAAAAATAATACGCCACTGCTTTTGTCAAAAAGAAAAATTATATTTTTACCCGACTTCAAAAAAGGAAAAGGTTCTCTATTCGACTGAATTTTTTTTTTTTTATGTGTCTATGTTACCTCATATCTCCGCCAATTGTGAACCGATTTTGAAAAAAATTTTTGCTTTGGGTTCAGTCTAGCTTCCGATTGGTCCCATTTTTTTTTTATTGGTATTAGACCTTTTTTGTTAGGTTTGTTCAGGCCTAACTTCTTTGTTTATGAACCGATTTCGATGGTTCTTTTTTTATCCGAAAGGGGGTGTCTTAGGGATGGTGTCATATTAATTTGGTCAAATTTTGATTATATGATCACTATTAATAACATCACTAAAAAGAGAAAAATAAAATAATTTTTAAGAAAAAATAAAACCGACTTCAAAAATTAAATGCAACAAATAAAATACACTAAAAGGTATAAAATAATTATTATCTTATTTAGTTACAACTAAACGACGAAATATTAACATGAAATTACTTTTTGAAGTTGGTGCCAAACAAACTATACCTTTTATGAATCGCACTCGACGGATCTTACTTAGTACGTTTGACGGGTACGCTCGCTTATAGGTATAGTTTGTTTGGTACCGACTTCAACAAGTAATTTCATGTTAATATTTCGTCGTTTAATTGTAACTAAATAAGATAATAATTATTTTATACCTTTTAGTGTATTTTATTTGTGCATTTAATTTTTGAAGTCGGTTTTATTTTTTTCTTAAAAATTATTTTTATGGTGCTTTCATTTTGTAATAAAAAACATGTCTCAACTTTTCAAATTATTTCGTATCTTGAACTGTTTTTCAATAAAAAAAATATAGAACAACAATTATCTGTACCTGTGTGATAATTTAATACTTTTACACTTAAAGTACTTTTATTGAAATAATTCTTAAACAACTAGATAAGTAATACGAAAAAAGTAAAGAAATCTTTTTTATTACAAAATAAACCATTAATAAAAGAATTTTTGTTTTTGAAAAAAAACAGTCGCGTATTATTTTTTTCATTCAGGTAATAATAAGGGTTAAATTATTTTGGACGTTACTGGTTAAAACTCGAAATTCGTTTTTTTTCACAAAAGATGTGTCTCTACACCTAGTTTACATCCCCCAATTTTGATAAAAATATCAGATGTAGTTTCGGAGTTATTAAAAAAACTAAAACATTTTGGCAATATGATTTTTTGTCTTAAGGAGGTTCTTTTCGCGACAATCCACGCCAAAAGTTTTAGCCTCTTAACCACTCTATAAATATGAAAGGAACTAAAATTTTAAGGTTTTTTTTTAACTTGACTGTCCACTCACACTACGAAATCTCTATATAGATACATACATACTATCCGGTCGTTTCCAAACCATTATTCTTATATCCCCTCCACTAAAAATAGTCGCCCAAAAATGTTTGTTTTTTTGTTTTTTATCAAAACTACGTGGTAAGTAATTTCGATTTTTTTTTAAGTTACTCAGAATATATATTATTCTAACAAATATTAGTTTTTCATCAAGATGGGGAAAGTCCTTCAATGAAAAAAATTAAATAATGATCACATCCCCACCCTTTTCCTATCTACTCTATGTTAAAAATATCATTTTTAATTGCAATTATTTCATGTTTGGTGTGGTAAATCGTCTTCAAATTTTAACAGTATGTGTATTATGCTTTTAATGACTTAAATATTCCAAGTTTCAAAGACTTCTTGAATTTTTGCATTTGTGAAAGAACTACCTTAAAATCATACACAGATTAACATTTTTCAATATTGACATTCTATTATGAAATAGCCTGTATACCTATTGTGTTGGCATGACTGCTTAATTATTTAAGAATATGAACTATTTATTTATATATTGTTGATAATTATTAAATTGTATTCTTTGAAATAACAGACTTATTAATGAAATCTTTTAAAATATTATAATCACATTGAAAAGTTTTTGTTTTGCCCAGAGTAGCAGAGTTGATTCACAAAGAGAAACAAAGAGGTTGTCCTCTGCTTGATGATATATATCGAGATGATGTATCTGTATATATATTATTTATTTGTTTGAGACTATAGTTTCGAAGACTTGGTCTTCATCATCAGTCTTTTTTTAATTATAAATATTTTTTCATGGAGTCAATATCATATGGATATTGAAAATTTGGTGTTCCTTCTTCACTGGTGGTCAGCTTAGAACTTATAACTAAATAATATATATACAGATATATCATCTCGTTATATATATGTGTGTATGTTTATTTGCATCAAGCAGAGGACAACCTCTTTGTTTCTCTTTGTGGATTATAATCACAATTATCTACTAATGTACAATATTGGTTTTTCCCTAAAATTCATTAGTTTTTAAACATCACAGCCATATGAGCTTTAAAATAAAGAATTGTTATTTTAATTCTAACACTAAACTAACTGAATTTTAATTGATTTCAATTTTTTTTTTTGTTTCAGATTCAAGAATTTTACATAAAAGTTTCGTATCGGTGATTAGAAAGTGGAAAGAGATTGAAATATAATTCACATTTTAATCATCATCTCATTAAGGCAAGAAAAAGTAAATTAACAAAAAAATCAATTATATATAGGTATAAATATATATTCTGAATAAAATAATATATTATTTTATCAATAAATTACTCTATAAACTTTGATTTAATTTTGGATTAGACAACCATATAGTCCAGATAAAAAAATGATTTTTCCCGTTATCTTACAATCATCATCATTGAAAACACAGTATTAAGATAGTTGTTCCGCCAAATGCGTTTTCTTAGGATTTTTTTGAAATTTAGACAGATTATTATTTAAATAGATTAAAAATTCACAGTTCATTGGACTTGAAGCTCTTATTCTTTTTTTTTTTTTAATGCAATCGAATGCAAGAAGGGGTGCACCAGTAAAGATGCAGCCCCTATGGATCTCGAAAGACCCTTGCATTACCGAAGAGAAGGGAAAGTTGATTAAGTGAGAGGGTGTAGACGTAGGTGTCTATGCACTCCGGTTTTGAAGGTTTGAAGATTATAGGTGCTGGGAAAGATGGAGGCTGGGAGAGAGTTTCAGTTCCTTGAAGTCATGAGGATATATGTATTCGCGAATGAAGTGGTCCGGCACTTTTCTAATTTGACCGCGAAAGAGTGTTGGGAGTCGGCAAAACGCGTGCTACGTGTAAAGCATGCTTTGGGGGGGGGGGGGGAATTATTGATTTTATCTCATCAGAGCACCTGCCGTGATAGTATCTATAGAAAAGGGAAAGGGCAGAAACATTTCTTCGATGAGCCAGCGAGTCGAGGGAGTCGGTGAGGGTAGAATCTTTAATTAGCCTGACGGCTCGTTTCTGAATTGCATCACGGGTAGCAAGAGAATATTTTGAGGCTCCTCTCCATAGATGAGAGCCGTATTCGAGACAGGGGCGGATTTGGGCCTTGTAGATGGTGAGAAGTTGTGGGGGTTTGTAAAATCGCTTGGACCTGAATAAGAAGCCAATCTTCCTTGCTGCAGATTTCGCTACAGAGGAGATGTGTTCATTCCAAGACAGGTCAGATGCGACAGAGACGCCCAACATGGATAGGCTGTCACACATTTTTAGGGTATTCGAATCGAAGTGAATATCAGGGAAATCTTTATTTTCGCGCCTAGAAATTAGACAACATTGAGTCTTGTTTGAATTAAAGTTAACAAGATGACAGATGACAGATATAAACAATAATTTATATCTGTCATCTGTCAAATCCATCTAGACTTATTTTGTTGTATCAATCTAAAAAGAAAAAAATTCTACTATGTCTCAATTATTTTTATTGTTATCCCAACCAATGTTGCTCTAACCAATTGAGTGCTTGAAAAAGTCTCGAGAGAGACGAAACATTGTACCAAAATTGAATAAGAGCTTCAATAAAAAACATTGTCCAATGAACTGTGAATTTTTAATCTAATAATTATAATGGACATTAATCAACATAAATTATTTAAATACTTCTGCATTGATTGGTGGCAAAACGAAATTTATGAACAATATAGTTCTGGAGATATTTAATTTCAAAAATCGAGTTTTTCACGCTCTTTAACATTGCACTATACGGAATATCGGAAAATTTACACATACATATTTAATTATAATTAAGAAACTCTTCTTACCATGGTTATTGAAAACTAAACCAACATTAAACAATACCCAATACATATTTTAACATAATTTTGATTCATAGTTACAACACAGTTTCTGAGATAATAATGAATAAATAATGAAAAATGTATAAAAAAATTTACACTAAAAACAATTTGGCAACAGCGCATTTATTTAACCAGCGAAAGATGCATGCGCTAGATTTTTTCAAAATTATAATTTTCATAAGGTGTAACGTAGGCGTTGATTACGTTTGTTAAAAAATAACAAAACGATTTTATAGAAATTTAAAATTTATTTTATCTGTCATTTTAATATTCAATCTCTTACAATGGTGCCAAATTTGTCAAACGAGCACGGGATTGGCTAGTAGTGGTACATAAACAACAAAAAGTTTTGGGCTTATTAATTATGAATCCTTATTGTCTGTCCTATCTCTACCATTAACTTTTAGCTAGTATTGTCGCGAAACAACTACCTTAAGACTGGTTTGACGCAACCCCTCTTTGACCTGTAATGTCTCTCATCCCATATCCCTAATTATTTGGTCGAAATATTCTAATCTGGGCCTTTCCCTTCCCCTCCAAAATATCATCCCCTAAGCAGCCCCCCATGTCTCAGTGTGTGCCCCATCATCTAAGCCAGTGGTTCCCAACCTGGGGGCGATCGCCCCTCAAGTGGGCGATTTGGGTTATCAGGGGGGGGGGGGGCGATAAATAATTGAGGGGCGATGAGTATTCTAAGGGGGGGGGAAATTAAAATAGTACTGTACAGTAGAAGTTGCCGGGTAAAATAAAACAATAACAAAGTTTTCAAACTTTCATTTATTTTTCCAAACTTTAACTTAGCCCAGTAAATAGAAGGGTTTCAGCTTACATTAATTGAGGGAAAATATTTTTTTAAGGTATGGTGTGGGTATGCGAAATCAAACTTTCCGACCTCGAAAATTTGGGGGACAACTTTTGGTGGCTGAAAAACTTCGAAATTTTCGGACCTTTTCCAGTTTCCCACTTATTATAACTCGAAAACAGTTCATATTTTGCAAATATATATTATATTATTATAAACTTGATTCCTATCTCATTGTCTAGAAAATGTTGTTACTTGAACGTTAACTTGGACAATTTGTTTGTTAAAAGACTTAGATTTATAGATATCCAGGATTTTCCATGACAGGAAATTATCCATTGTTTTAAAAAATTTCAGTTTTTCCTTCTTAAAATGAAAACCACTCATCTTAGAAACTTGATTTCTCTCTCATTTTTTAGGAAATTTTATTTACTTGAACGGTTATTTGGGCCACTTTTTTTATAAAACTCTTCGATTTATAGATATCCTACATTTTCCAGACATGATATGATCCGAATCCTGAAAAGCGTAATGGAAAATGCTGGATATCTATAAATCTAAGAAAAATCTAAAAAGTGCTCCAACTCATCAAAATTTCCTAGAGAATGAGAGAGAAATAAAATTTCTAAGATGAGTGGTTTTCATTTTATGAAGAAAAAACTGCGATTTTTTGCAAAAAATTGCAGTTTTTCAAAACATTAACCTCATTACAGCATGGGTTACCATTATCCAATTAAGATGAAACTTTGTTTCAATTGTAGAAAAGTTAATTTAATTTAAAAGTACATAGAGTGGTCTTTGTCGAAAACGTGCTCCTTCGTGGTCAAAATGGGAAAAAAATCGAAAAAAGTCTGAGTTTTAGGGATAAGTATTCAAAAGTGATCCGGAGGGCAGTTTTTTGAATCTCTATAAAAAACGAACTACTGGATCCATTCGGCATATTTTTTTTACTCGGCGCTAAATTTTATCCTCTTTAATTTACTATAGAACGATTATTTACAAAATATGGACCGTTTTCGAGTTATAAGCGAGAAACTGGAAAAAGTCTGAAAATTTCGTGGTTTTTGCTAATTGTCAACTTTCTTAATTTTTCCAGATTCCAATTTAAAAAATGAAAACATGTACTCTTGTTCTTTAAATGTCCGTCAATGATCTTAATTAATTATTTCACTTCTTTGTTCTTAAAAAAATCTGTAAGAAAAGTACATTTTAATTGTTTTTCTGTTTTATTTAAGAGTGACTGGATAAAATTGCTTTGGTTGTTTTTATATACGGTAATAAAATTGTTTAAAATAATAAAACTGATCTATTATTTACTCTTTACTTCAAAATAAAATTAGACATACAATGAAAATGAAAAGAGGGCGATAGGTGTTAGTCAACATCCAGAAAGGGGCGATGGGCCACAAAAGGTTGGGAACCACTGCTCTAAGCTCTTCTCTTCCTCAGACTCTTCCACAAAGTTCTTCATTCTCCGATTCTTTCATCTTACAAGAAAAAAAACTAAATTATAATGACCATAAAATCTTTGATAGGATAATTATTCGTGTTGCTTTTTTTTTTTAACTCGGATCCTAATAATAAAAATAATATGATTTTTAACAACTAATTGTTCTTGTGTTTTAATAATAGCATTTTGACTACAATTTTTTAAGTTTTACTTACAAATAATAAAAACTAAACAATAATAATGCTAGATTTCAATATTAAAATATTAATACTAATCCAGTCAAAATAGACAAAAACCGGTAAGCTTACATAAATTCGCATAGACCTGAAAATTGGAACAGGTCTTAAATACACTATTACAAATCAAATATCAAAAATCCCACCTCCTTTACATTTGCAAAAAATAATTATTCTGGGTCAAAGGTCAAAAATATCAGTTTTTTGCATTCTCTTAAACGGTAATTGTTATCGTAAAAATAGGTCAGACTAAAGTTGTAGATCATGCAATTCTCTACAAAAATTATTCTTATAATTATAAGTATGTTGGCAGGTATTTGAACAGGAGGGTGGCAAATCAAAAAATTGATTTTCGCGACGTTTCGCCAATTTTATTTTGGCTTCATCAGGCGACTAAAAAAAAAGCAGTTTCAGAGAAACTACAAAAGTTACATCATTTTTTTCCTCTTTTTTTTCTTTTCTGACTAAATCAACAAATGATATTACATGCAACATACCCCAATGATTGTAATCAGGCCCGGATAAAGGGCGATTGAAGCGATTGGGCCCAATCGGGCCCCGCATTTGAAAGGACCCCGCGTTACCATCAAAATGAACAAAATTTTTTTTCGAAATTTAAAGCAAATTGACGATAATGGATAAATTATGAATTATTCAAATAATTAAAAATATATTTATTTTAAGTTCGCATTGTTGGATGAAATTTATTAATGTGTTTATTATTATATAATATATACTTTATATGTAATATAGAAAAATGATACACGTAAAAGTTCATGTCAAATGTATTGAATTAATCGGGATATATTAGAGAGATTTTGCACTACGTACGTAAACTACTATGCAGGTTTATGCACGCGCAACTAGTTGCTAAATATATATACTGAATTTGAATTTTATTTAAATATTTAATAAATAGACAGGGCCCCTCAAATAGAAATCCAATCGGGCCCAGCACACCTATTCGATCCGGGCCTGATTGTAATTAATTTTAAAATATAATAGATAAGCACATATTTCTGAATTAACTCAATTGTAATTGATTTTTTTTTTTATGGCCCGAACAATTATTTAATTTATATAAAAGAAAGATTCAAATGACAGGATTATTATAACATTCACTTAAATAAACGTCGCGTAAATCAATGAGATTTTTTCGATTTGCTACTTTCCTGTCCAAATACCTGCCAACATATGTACTTGATTAATTAAATAATATGGATGCTATGGACTTTAATTATTCTTATACTTTTTTCCTACGAATCACCATTCCTGAGATATCGCGATTCCAAATAATATTCTACATAATATGCACACTAGGGTGGTCACAAGAAATCGACCTTCGTAGGAAAAATAAGCTGACGTGTTCTGATGTGGCCATCCACTTGACTTTACCATACAACCTGGCCCCTCACTTACATTAATATTTAATAAAATTATTTATAATCATGTAGGGGAGGGGGGCGGTTATTTTTTGAATTCTTAGACTTCTGGAGAGCCACTGATTATGTATACAAAATTTGGTTGAGTTTGGTAAATGGCCAACATTTTTATTTTTTGACCCTCCACCCTCTCCCCCCCATTTTGAGCGGTTAGTTTTTGCATTTTTAGACTTCTGGAGAGCCACTGATTATGTATACAAAATTTGGTTGAATTTGCTCAAACGACCTAGATTTTTAATTTTTAACCCCCCCTTCACCCCCCTTAATTTTGGGTCGATATTCACCAAAATCTAATCAGCTCTTAATCTCAATGGACCAAAACTGCGTGTGAAATTTGGTTTCGATATTCATACTAGTTTTTGAGCTAGCTCGTCTACACAAATTTGGTAATGCACAGACTAACAGACATTTTGACAAAACAATTATTATCTCGAAAAATATAATTATTTCGATGTTCACTTATTAGAGCTTTTTTGTAGAGCGAAATGCCATGGTTTCGCTAAATTTTTTTTAATCGAAATAGTTTAAGCCGTTTTTGAGATATTTCGAAAAAAAGAAGGAAAAAAACACTTTTTTCATGCACGATTACAATACTTGACCATAAAGTAAAAAAGAAAGAAAAAAGAACAATTTTTATAAAGAATTGCATGATCTACAACTTTTGTCTGGCCTATTTTTACGATAATACTTAGCGTTTAAGAGAAAATTGCGAAAAACCGATATTTTTTATCTTTAGCCTTGAATAAATTTTTTTGCATGGGGGGGGGGGGTGATTTTTTGATATTTCATTGGTAATACTTTATTAAAGACCTGTACAAATTTTCAGCTCCAAGCGAATTATTGTGGAACTATAGGAAAAAGATAGATAGATAGTGGAATAATAGGGCCATTTGGTTATGGGAATAGAAATAAGCAAGGAGAAAACTTCATACATTTTTGTCAAGAAAACAACCTAAAAATAGTGAATTCATATTATAAAAAACGTCCCAATCGAATATATAAAAACGAAATTGATTATACCCGGTGAGTTTTTTATCTTGAGACAGTCTTATAACTCGAAAAAAAGTTGTTTTATATCAAGGGGGAACTAAACTAGGGGTGTATTCATATAAGGAAAACGCTCGGCCATTTCAATGGCAGCCCCTAACACTTTTTCCACACTCACCGCATAAATTATGACCATTTCAATTCTGTCTTCAACAAAAAATGCTCTATTTTTATTATGGTAATACACAAGGGCGGATCCAGGATGGGGGTGGGAGAATGTATATAAGGTGCCCGATGTATATAAGATCTACTTTTATCTCGAAAGTGTGTCGCGATCGAATTGTCCAAGCGGGGTGGGGGGGGGGGTCAGAGACGCCCCCTCCACACACCCACATAGAACTTTATTTTCAATTTTAAAATTTTTAAAAAAATAAATGTTTTTTTTTTAGAAATTTCATATTTTAAGTTCATTAAAAAAAAAAAATTGTTATAAATTCCCTGTCGATTTGGTCGCCGTTTTTTGGCCTCTGCGTGCGGCGCACTTGTTGCACTCCCGCCAGGCACGGGGGGGGCGGTCGCCCCCACCGCCCCCCCCCCTCCCCTCCACCCCCCCCGGATCCCCCCTTGGTAATACAATATAATAAATTGGATTAGATCTATTAGATCTATCTACTGGATTGACACGAGAAATAAACTTTTTTAAACTCAAGAATTCTATTCTATCAGTAGTTCTATTAAAGTAGAAAATAATCTCTTAAATCTGTGTATAATGAAGTTTTAAGATCATTATAAACACTTATTTTCATTGTTGTGACTTTTCGATTTAATAATTAATTATTTAATCATTTTTATTTAATAATAAAGTTGAATAATTGTTAAAAATAATTATTAGGATTTTTTTGAGATCTAAAATTGATTTAATATTTTGTTTATTTGATGTCGTATAAAAAAATAGTTCTTATGAAAATTGTTCAGTTTTTTTTTTGTAGATTAAAGATAGGAAAATAAATGTTTTCATTTAAAAACAGAACTTGACGTCGAAATATCCTTGAAAGCTTGTTCTAGGACAACAAACAATAGCGTAGTTTACTTTCCCCCTTGATATAAAACAGCTTTTATTTGAAACTTTTTTTCATACTGTTTTTGAGTTATAAGACTGTTTCATGATAAAAAAATTCACCTGGTATACTGTCTCTACTACATTTTTTTGGCTTTTCGCCCTTTCTAGCCATAATCCAATTTACGATACTATTTATTAATTTAAAATTTGTCTCTACCCCGGGGTCAGGTTTTATCCGGGTGCCTCGGGTCGGATTCGAACCCTGGTCCACTTGGTTAGCAGGCTGGCACGCTAACCCCTAGCCTCCCCCCCCCAATCTCTACTCTTATTAATAAGTTCGAAATAATGGATAAATTCCCTTTCACTCAGAATAGTGCATCCTGAAAATTGATACCTATATCCTTACACATTTAAAAAAGATACAATATAATAATAATAATAATAATAATACAAAAAACATAGGAAAAAATAATATTAAAAACCTGTAAACTATTTTTGACTAATTTTAACATTTCTATTTTACCTTTTTTTTAATTTTTGCTATTTTATTCCGAATATATGAATGATGTAACTATATTTTCCCTTTATAGGTAAATTTATTCATATTTTCAATAAAATGAAATTATCAAAAAATATTAACTACCCATTATTATGAGATTTCTGAATATTGTTGAGCTATTAATTAAAAGTATTTCTAAGAAGATTGCACACTCTATAAGCTTCCAGTCTCACTCTAGGTCTATCAATTTCATTCTGATAATCAGATGAGTTTTTTTACTGAATCTAATCTACAACTTCATCAAGAGGTATATTTCAAACTAGACCAAATTTAAAAGCTTGCAAATAGATCAAATGTATTTCTAGTCAGTAATTATTTATTTATTTATATATATTGAATATATATACAGGGTGATTCACGGTCGATGTCACGTTAGACGTTTATAGAAAACAGAACGCAGGATTTTTCTGAAAATTTGGCACCTTACATTTTCTTACCTGTTCTATTGATCTAAAATATTTTCAGCATTGCGACGTTTCGGCTTCCATCGAAAAGTTAGTGCTCTCAATTCAAGACAAGTTGATATTTTGGTGATACTTTGGAAGACCCGAAGTATTTAATTTACGCCGAAGGATCGACTCCATATTATACAGGGCGTGCTACGATTGCTATTATTTCCGTTATTTATAAAGGGGGTCAAAAGTTCGTTTTTTCAAATGAGACAGAGAGTATATCATTCAATAAATTGAAGGACGAAGAAGGGTGCTTTAAGACGATATATCATGTCCCTAAACATCAAGTTTTCTTAATAAAGACGCTTTTTAGTGAAACATTGCTTTTTAATGAATTTAATTTTAACTAATCATGGAAATATCAGGCTTATGACGGTTTGTTGACTATTTATAAGTTTATTGACGGTGTTCAAAAAAATCTCCCAAAATGACCTCAAATATGGATGATTCAAACGAAGTTCTTATGAAATTATTTATTTTCTACTATAAGAACTTCGTTTGAATAATCAATATTTGCGATCATTTTGGGAGATTTTTTTTGAACACCGTCAATAAACTGTTTATAAGTTTCTTATAAATAGTCAATAAACTGTCATAAGCTTGATATTTCCATGGTTAGTTTTAATTAAATTCGTTAAAATGTAATTTTTCACGAAAAAGCGGCTTTATTAAGTAAACTTGATGTTTTAGGTATAGGGACATGATATATCGTCTTAAAGCATTTTTCTTGGTCTTTCAATTTATTAAGTAATATATGGGGGTCTCATTTGAAAAAGCGAACTTCTGACCCCTTTTATGAATAACGGAAATAATAGTAATCTTAGCTACGCCCTGTACAATATGAAGTCGATTTTTCTGCGTAAATTGAATACTTCGGGTGTATCTAAACTACCACCAAAATATCAACTTTTCATGAATTGAGAGCACTAATTTATTTAAGTTTAATTAAGGCCATGTTTTGAACCATATTTAATACAAATTATTTTTTATCTCCAAAACAGTGATTCCATTTCTTTGCACGTGAGGGTATTTTAATTTTTCCCCCTTTGAATACTCATCGCCCCCACTTATTTATCGCCCCCTGATAACCCAAATCACCCACTTGGGGGCGATCGCCCCCAGGTTGGGAACTACTGTTTTAGATCGATAGAACACGTGAGAGAATGTAAGGTGGTAAATTTTCAGAAAAATCCTGCTTTCCGTTTTCCATAAACGTCTAACGTGCCATCGACCGTGAATCACCCTGTATGTTTATTAAAGCAAACTTTCAAATATTGAATAAAATGGTGGCAATGTGTTTGTTTTTCAGATTGACCAATCTCAGCCCCTCTATAAGTGTGACCAGTGCAATACCGAATTTCGTCACTCCAAATCGCTCACTGTTCATCTTCAACGCCACGCTGCCACCACCTATTTACCTTGCACTTATCCCGATTGCACTCGCACATTTCTCGTAACGAAAGATCTTAAAAGTCACATTAAAGATCATAGTCGCCGGTATAACTGTTCTGAATGTGGAAAGGAATTTAGAAAAAAAGCTAATCTAGCACAACATCAGCTTAGTGCACACCGCCCACCTGGTTTAACAGACAACGATTGGAAACCGTTCAAGTGCCAGCTTTGTCCAAAACGTTTTACTCAAAGATCCAAGCTCAACACCCATACTCGCACTCATATAGAGGTAAATATCATTTATTCATACATAAATGGAGTTTATTAAAATGAAAGTTTCTTTTTGCCGAGAGTAGCAGAATTTTTATAAATTAAAGGTGACAATAAAAGAGTGTGTCTTCTTTTTTTTTTAAATTTATTATTATTAGTTTATTTATTTAAAAAAATACAAATCTTTAAAAAACAATCAAAAACACGTTTATTCGAAACCAAACCCTACATAACGTCCCTGCATCGCATAAAAACCGTGCAGACATTGCCTCCTCAATTAATTTAGACTTATGCAAACTTAAAAACTGGGGATCCCAAAACTTAGTTAACTTCAATGCAGTGAAAACTCAGTGTTGCCTTATTTCTAGACGCGTCGACAGAAACCTCCCAAACATATCATTCGACTCAAACTCACTAGAATTCAGGGATAAAATTTCAATGCTAGGCGTAACTCTAGGGTCTGACCTTTCATGGAATGACCATATCTCAACCACTGCTAAAGCTGCAGCGCGCAAGCTTGGTCTCCTATTTAGGTCTAGACGCTGTTATACTCCCAGTCAACTTCTTATACTGTATAAGGCTCAAATTCGCCCCTGTCTCAAATATGGCTCTCATCTGTGGAGGGGAGCCTCCAAGCATTTTCTTGCCAAACTGGATGCAATTAAGAAGCGAGCAATTAAACTAATAGGAGACCCGGCCCTAACTAACTCACTAGACTTCCTGGCTCACCGAAGAACCGTTTCTGTCCTCTTCCTGTACTACAGATACTATCACGGTGTCTGTTCAGTCGAGCTGAAATCAATTATCCCCCTAATGCCCTCTTTACGAGAAACACGCGGTTTTCAAACGCTCAGCACCCCTACGTTGTCAAATTGGATAAAAGTCGAACAAGTGCTTTCGCCAACTCTTTTATCCCTATGACCTCCAGAGACTGGAACTCGCTCCCTGCCACCATCTTTCCCGCGACTTATAACCTTCAGCTATTTAAGACCCGTATCCACAGATACCTTCGACCCCCGCCAAGCCCATACAATTCTTTTTTCTTCTTTTCACGATGGAGGGGCCAACCCAGGCCTTTAGGGGTTGGACCTTTTTGGTGTAACTCCTTCTCTCATCATTTTCATAAAAAATAAAAAAAATTTCCTCTAAAATTTAAAAAGCAACAATTTTAGAGGAAGCAACTTTTTTTTTCTTTTTTCTTTTTTACAAAAATTTACAATTGAAAAAGGGAGAAATTCTTCCGAAACGTTTGGTTTCGAATAAACGTGTTTTTGATTGTTTTTTAAAGATTTGTATTTTTTTAATATTTATACAATCAATAAATAATTTTTTTTAAATTTGAATTTTTATTTAAATCACACATAATTAATTATAATTATTTATTGAGCACGAACAAATAATACAATATAACTACGACGTTTCGATCGTTCTCAAGTATGAGCACCCACTCCGATTTTAGGTTGGGTTAGGAGTGGGTGCTCATGCTCGAGAACGATCGAAGCGTCGTGTTATATTGTATTATTTGTTCGTGCTCAATAAATAATTATAATTAATTATGTGTGATTTAAATAAAAATTCAAATTTTAATCAAATTAATCACAAAAATAAAAGCTTCATAAGCTTCATTACTAATAAATAATTTTTTCTTTATTTATATATTTATTTTATTTTCAACGGCTAAATGCCTAATATACTTTTTTTATATTTTTTTATTTAGAATAATTAACAAATATAATAATATTAATACTAAAGAAAAACAAAATAATACATTATAATAACACTGACTGATAGCATTCATTAATGACTATTGACAAAGTAAAATCTTCAAAATAATACAACAATAATTTAATAGCAATCTAATAATAACACAACAGGTGGCCACTCACCGAGAAAACCGGAAATAAAACGGGAATTCCAACAACCGCCAAAATGGAATTTTTTTTTAATTCTAATGACTTCTTGTGTGTATGCCATACGCTAAATAAATAAATAATAAACACAAATCCAGAAACACCCTTATCTATATATATAAAATTAAGGGCTTGTCTGTACATTGGCCCAAATCACGCCAAATTTTGGTTGCACACGTTTCAAGCAAAGTTATAAACGAAAACACCCTCAACAAAATTCCTGTATGTCTGTATGTTTCCGAGGTTTCTACGAAAAGTTGCTCTCGATTCACGTAAGAGGGGTTGAGGGGATTATTATGAAATTTCATATTTGCATCAGATGTCTTCTAACTTATGTTTATAGCTATATAACGTTTTGATATTTTGACCCCAAAAGGGGGTTTGGGGGAGGCGCACGAATGAAAATTATCAAATAACTCCTAAACTATTAATTCTACGGCAAATTTTATAATGAGCAAAGTTGTAGGAAATGTAATTTCTGACAACTTTTGTTTAAAAAATTCCCCCAAAAACCACCCAAAAGGGGGGAGGGTCAAAATATGAAAATTCTTGTTCTTCGACCAAACTCAACCAAATTTTGTATACATAATCTGTGGGTCACTAGAAGGCTAGAAATGCAAAAACTAACCACCCGAAATGGGGGGGGGGGGGCAAGAAATGAACCCTTAGAGCCAACTTAACCAAATTTTGTATAGGTATATAATCTGTGGGTCATTAGAAGGCTAGAAATGCAAAAACTAACCACCCGAAATGGGGGGGGGGGACAAGAAATGAACCCTTAGAGCCAACTTAACCAAATTTTGTATAGGTATATAATCTGTGGGTCATTAGAAGGCTAGAAATGCAAAAACCCCAGTGCGGGGGGTGGAGTGATGGTACGTGGGGGTGGAATGGAGTAGGGGGTGTGCTATGGTATGGGGTGGTATGAGGGTTAGAAGACATGTGATGTAAATATGAATTTTCATAATAATCCCTTCAGCCGTTTTGACGTGAATCGTGAGCAACTTTTCGGAAACCACTGAAACAGACAGACAGACAGGAATTTTGTTGAGGGTGTTTTCGTTCATAACTTTGCTTGAAACGTGTGCAACCAAAATTTGGCGTGATTTGGAGCAATGTACAGACAAAACCTTAATTTTATATACAGGGTGGCGCAGATGGATCGGGTGGTTTTAAAATACTTGTCAAACTGTCAATTTTGAAGGTATTGGATTGAAATAGAGTGCAAAACGTGTAGTTACAATGGAAGTTTATTAACAAAAAATTAGTAAAGTTAGTTTTTAAAACAACTGCACATACCGCTAGGATATCAATGCAAGCTGTACGCGCTCTGTTCCCTGGCCGTTTGATTTCCCGTAATGGAGATCTCCATTGGCCCCCTCGCTCACCGGACCTCACGGTATGTGACTTCTTCTTATGGGGCTATTTAAAAGCAAGGGTGTACATGAACAAACCCCGGACCATTCAGGAGTTGAAGGCAGCAATTCACAACGAAATCACATTAATTCCTGGTGATGTGCTTGAGCGGGCAATGCGGAACGTTAAGGACCGACTCCAAGAATGCGTCGCTCGAGAAGGAGGGCATTTGATGGATGTAATTTTTAAAAACTAACTTTACTAATTTTTTGTTAATAAACTTCCATTGTAACTACACGTTTTGCACTTTATTTCAATCCAATACCTTTAAAATTGACAGTTTGACAAGTATTTTAAAACCACCCGACACAGTTTGACAAGTATTTTAAAACCACCCGATCCATCTGCGCCACCCTGTATATAGATATGTATGTAAAATTTCCGATATCTCGTATAGTGCAATGTATAAGAGTCTGAAAAATTCTATCTTTGGAATTTAATATCTCCGGAACTATATTGGTCATAAATTTCGTTTTGCCACCAATCGATGCACAAGTATTTAAATAATAATCTGGCTAAATTTCAAAAAAATCCTAAGAAAACCCATATGGGGAAACAACTACCTTAAGGTTTTAAAATGTTTACAATGCGCTTAAGCCAGATTTTGCTATATTGCAACAATGTTATTTATATGTTATGTGGGGCAAAATAGCCCCCTAACTTATTGGAATGGCCGATATCTACTCGTCATACATTATAATTATTTACTTTAAATTAAAAAAAAATTATTTTTACCATAACACCTGGCACCAATTGGACTGTCAGTGATGTATTTTTTTATAATCAATATTGTCATTTTCTTTCTCTTTGTTCTGGGTTCCCCCCCCCCCCCCTCCTTGCGTGCACAACAAATAAATAAATAATTAAGCCGGTATCTGGGCCTCTTATTTTTGAAAGATAAATTGGCAACGTTTAGATCCTTATCTTAACTAGAACTTTTTGACTAGTTATATTAGAGAATGATTTTGTTATTAAAAACTACTAATGAAGTTTCGAATCAAACATCAAAGGCTTAGTAGTTTACATTGAAAGTACGAGTACTAAAATAGATGCATCAAGTTTAATATACTAAATGCATTTCGAAAATATAAAAGGTTAATTTATAGTATCTATCTACTTACCTATCTACTCTTATTAAACGAGCAAAAATTGTATATTTGTTTATATATATATTTGTATCTTAGTTCTATTTTGAAAACGGCTCTACCGATTTTAATGAAATTCACGGCTTAGGGGGTTTTTGGGATGACAATTCGATCTGTCACGGTCTCATCTTCGACAAAATTGTTTTTGATGGGTTTTTTCGTAATCAAATTAATTATTCTCAGGTAGACAGATCCAAATCTTGGAGTGTAAAAAAGGTTTTCCTTTTACTATTGTACCCAGACAGACAATGAGTTGGGCTAATTGTTCTCAAAGGCCTTGAAAAACTATTGTGATTGTGGTGTGATGTTGTCAAGCATTAACTAAACCCGAACAAAGCTCGGTCTTCCAGGTATATAAATATATATATATATATATATATATAGTATTTGTATTTTTTTTTAAAACGGCTCTAACGATTTTGATGAAACAAACTCTATTAACAAGTTTTGAGGATGAGAAAGCGATTTTGATGCGGAGCGGGGGTGGATGTGGTGGACGTGGGGCGCAGAAGGTGGAGGCAGGGGTAGGGCGAGGTTTCGGGGGTGGGGTCGAGCAGGGTGGAGGTGGGGGGTACAGTGGTCGAATACTATATAGATATATTTGTATTTTTTTAATTTGAAAACGGCTCTCAAATAAAAATCGACCTTTTTATGAGAATTTTAAATTAAAAATAATATTAAAATAAAGATTTTAACTGAAGGAAGAAGTTACCGAGCATCGCTCGGTGCCTCCAGGTACTACTTATTATAATCGGCTTGGATTTTTTTTAATTTTAAAACCCACTATTAGTTCATGACAAATAAAATTTATTAAAATTGGGAAATTTAAATTATTATTTTAAAACCCACTAATAGTATGAGAAATAAACACTAAAAATAGGTAGCAAGATGCCCGCCAAAGGCGGGCTTCGCAGCTGGTTAATCTATAATTTAGAAATATAGATTATTCTTGAATTCATTTATAAAAACATACTTAGGCCACTTATATTTCCATCTTAAATGATTTATATTTCGATTAAACAATTTTTCATGTTAATGTCTATAAACCAATTAAAATTGTATTTTTTAAATTTTTCCAGATTCCTGCACCCGTCAAAATAGCCAACACCCTGGAGCAACACCGTTTAAACGCACAAATAGCAGCCGACGGAGGCGGCAGCACCACTGGAGAAAATGCTCCAAATACGGCAAGATCACATGCCTGTTCGATTTGTGGCAAAGGATTTTCATCAAAAACCTATCTGAAAGCCCATGAAACAGCTCATCATGGAAAACCTCCAGCTCCAACAATGGATTGTCCACACTGTCATAAAAAATTTCGACATAAAATATCTTTCAATCATCATTTGTAAGTGTTTTTTTTTTGAAAGTCAAGATAAACTACCACTTCTTTATGCATCTATGGGAGAAATGGGGCAAGAAACCCACAGAAAGTTTATATTTTAAAATGTCAGAATGTTTACAAGGCATAACTTTATTAACTTAACACTATAGGTACATACAACAATAATTAATAATAACAAGTATTCAAGTTTTCAAGTATTTATTTGCGAATTGAGTGTACAATAGGATCTTAAATTAAATATAGTGCTCATCACTTAGCAACATTTACAGGTATTGCAAAAAAGTATAACTAGAGTAGAGAGCTTAACTTAATAAAATTAAAAGAAAAATCCCTAAATTGCACTGTGCCTTATAAATAAATAAATAAATAAATAAATCTTTATTCCTCGACCTGCTTAGAGGCACAAGTCCTCGGTGGCTAGGTCCTCCAAACATCAATACAATCTAGCTACAATACATTAATAAACATCAATACAAATTAATTACAACAATTTAACAAAAAAAAAAAAAGAAAAAAGAAAAAAAATAGAAATGTATGCTCATTAACAAATAACATGACCATAGATTTCCATCAAAAGACAAAAAGTAATTTAAAAATTCCGCGAAAAAACCCGATACCAGGAGCAAGCGACGCATTAGCCATCCCGGCATTTGCCATAAGTTGTTAAGGAAACCTGGTCAAAACCTTAACAAGGATGGTATGACCTCTCTCTACCTCACCTAATCTCTGCTTGTGAGAACTAAATAAAATTTTGCACAACTCTAGGACATTAGGACTTGACAAAATTTATAATTGATTTAATCATAGGGGGCAGAGGACTATAATCCCAAGTAGTAACAGACAGACTGTTCCACAAATCAATGCCAGATCCTACAAATGAATGTAAACCGATATTTTTCAAGAATCTTGGCTTACGAATCTTTTTTCTATGATCAGCTCTACCTAAATAATTTGGTTCCTGAAATCTATTCGTTATTTCCTCCCAACTCCTAAAACCCTTATAGGCTTTGAAAATCACTTTCAATTTAGCCCATTCCCTTCTCTCCAATAAGCTAGACCATCCTAATTCATTAATCATTGAAGTGACACTACTAAACCTATCAAATTTACCAAAAACAAATCTAGCCGCCCTCCTTTGTACCATATCAATTTTTCTCTCTAATCGTTGTGGATGTTTGTCCCAAACCACAGAACAATACTCTAAATTAGGTCTTACATAAGTTAAATAAACTTTTGACTTAACTTCTCTAGATGTACCCTTCAAAATTCTACCAAACATCCCCAATTTCCTATAAGCCTTATTGACTATATAAATAATATGCATATCCCACTTTAAATTTGCCTGAATATGTATGCCTAAATATTTATAAAATTTAGATTCATTGATAATATTTTCATTAATAAAATAATTTTGAGGACTAACCAGATTTCTAGTACTAAATCTAACCAAATTTGACTTGGAATGGTTTAGTTCCATTGAATTGGATCTACACCATCCTTCAATTTGATCCAGGTCATTCTGTAAAGTAAGGCTATTTCTATTTTGAATACACTTTTAGTTTGTAAAATTTGGAGACTCTATCTGAGACGCTAAATTTCGACTCGGGTATTAGTTCATAAATGTACTCTTCGTGTTTTTTTCAAAGCAAAATCTTTTACACAATCATCAATATCAAAATGTATGTCATGTTCAATTGTCAGAATAGCTAAATTTGAAAGTCTCAACGTGGACACATAGTCGATCTCAGATAATTTTTTATTAACTTTAGTTTAGAGAAGCTTCTCTCGCAATTGGCATTACTAACGGCAGATGTTAAAAAAATCCTCAACATTATGACAATGTTTGGTAAGCCATCTTTAAGTTTGGACTCAATGATGTATTTTAATACACCCAGAGAGCCGGACTTAATAAGCTCTTTTTACTTTATCCAATGTGAAGCATGGGGAAAGTATTGTAATCGCTCTCGCGGCAAGCGCGACTTCAAAGGGTCCTCAGGTAAAGACTACGGAACCCATGGACTCAATTAAGGTCACAAATTGAAGTATCACGTGACGGTTTTGCCAAAAATTACCAGGGATCTCATCGAGAGGCCAAAAAGTGCCATTTTTTTTGGAAGTGCATAGGGATGGATGTATGTGTGTTATCGTTTTTTTCGTCCACGAATTTTTCCACACCGTTGCACCGATTGAATTGAAATTGAAAACCTACCAGTATTTTAACAAAATGAAGCGCTGATTAGTTTTTGGTACATATCGGTCCACAAACATTAGTACTTTATTTCAGTACTTTTTTAGTTTTTTCTAAATATCTTGAAAATGACTTAACCAATTTTGATGAAATTTAATATACTAATTAAGTACCTTGGGGACCATAAAAAAGATTAAATAAAGTTTTTAGTAAAGTTTTATTTTAAAGTACTTTACTCTAGAACATATTAATATTTCAAATGAATTTGGATAAAGTTTAGCAACGATCCGTTGCAGTTTATTTACAATCTGGGCCTGTTGCAGCTACGAACGCTTGTAGACGTGCGCACTCATGTTGGAACTCTTCTGTATTTATGTCCCGAGGAGCTTGATCTAGGTGAAGTTCTTCCGAGCCCAACATTACTGCAGGCATTAAAAAGGCATATCTGTGCGCTAGATTTTGCAGCTGTTGGAATCGATCACGAATTTCAGCAGTTACTCTGTCTTTTAAAGTAAACCCCCCTCCCCCCCCAAGCTACGTCACTGATTCCCTCTATTAATAATGTAATTCGAAAATCTGGTTCTAAAAAAAAAAAAAGCGCGCGAGAGAACATAAAGTATTTTAAAGAGAAATGTGACGTACCCCCTAGAATTTTCTGGTACCCCTCGGGCTACGCGTACCCCATTTTTGAGATCACCGTTCTAATCCTTCGCTGTTTCGGTCAGAATCTCATTTCTCTTTTCCATTTTGACTCTGTCTTTTAGTTTCTCTGCCTTTCCCTCCTTCTTAAACATGTGTTGAATTCTTTTTCCTTTCCATCTCTTCACCATATTTATTTATTTTTTCATCTACTTCATTTCATTTACCTTCGGATCTATCTATTTTATCAGGATTGTTTTCCGTCTCTCTTTCTAATTTTCCTTCCAGTACCAATGGCATGTGGTCCGATCTTCTCTCTCTTTTACCTTCACTTTTGTAATCAAATATTCAGGTCCTTTATTGACAATTGCATAGTCCCCCCCTCATGTAGTCCAATTGTTTTTTCCACTTTCTTTAGTCTTTCTCCATCGTGACTTGTCTTCTAGTAAATTCCATCTATTTTTAATTTGTCTCCATTTTACAAACACTCTTCTGTTGTCTTTCTCTTTCAATTCTTTTGCCCTTTAAATAAGCCTTATTCTTGTATTTTTTTGGGACATTCCTCATCTATAAATATTTTTGTTCCTTCAAGTTTCATTTGCAGAGATGTGACTTATTTTTAACCGACTTCAAAAAAGGAGGAGGTTCTCTATTCGACTGAATTTTTTTTTTGTGTCTATGTTACCTGATATCTGCGCCAATTGTGAACCGATTTAAAAAAAAAATTGCTTTGGGTTCACTCTAGCTTCCGATTAGTCCCGTTTTTTTTTCATTGGTATTAGACTTTTTTTTTAGGCTTGTTAAGGCCTAACTTCTTTGTTTATGAACCGATTTCAATGATTCTTTTTTTATTGCAAAGGGGGTATCTTAGGGATGGCGCCATATTAATTTGGTCAAGTTCTGATGATATAATCAACGACGAAATAACGTAAATCTCCAATTCTTATGACCAAATAATCGAAATTATAATAAATAAAATCTTTTATAAAAAAATCAATCTTAAAACGTTCATTTAAAACCCTCAAACGTTTCGAGAGAATTTCTATATTTATGATTTGAATTTTATTATCATTTTCTGATTCATTCGCCCGACCCTTTCTCTTACGAGATGCATGCAAGGTATTATATTAAGTCACTATTAATAACATCACTAAAAAGAGAAAAATAAAAATAATTTTTTAAAGAAAAAAATAAAACCGACTTCAAAAAAATTAAATGCAACAAATAAAATACACTAAAAGGTATAAAATAATTATTATCTTATTTATTTACAACTAAACGACGAAATATTAACATGAAATTACTTTTTGAAGTCGGTGCCAAAACAAACTATACCTATAAGCGAGCATACCCGCCAAACGTACTAAGTAAGATCCGTCAGTGAGATTCATAAAAGGTATATGTTTGGCACCGACTTCAAAAAGTAATTTCATGTTAATATTTCATCGTTTAGTTGTAACTAAATAAGATAATAATTATTTTATACCTTTTAATGTATTTTTTGTTGCATTTAATTTTTTGAAGTCGGTTTATTTTTTTTATAAAAATTATTTTTTAGATACAAGTATTTGAAATACAGATACAAGATACAAAATACGTATTTTCATCTTATATCTGAAATACTTTTTTTAATTTTCATTTTGTATCTTGTATTTAGATACATTCTTTTGGTATCTTAGTATTTTGTAAATACTAAGTTTGCTAAAATACTTTTACTAATTACCTATGCATTTTTTTACATTACGGCATCCCATCATAAAGACAAAACTGAACGCACCCTTAAAATTTTAATTTATCAACCTATTAAAAGACTGTATGGTCTAGTTACTTTTGCCTGCCGCCGTCGACGAATCTTATTAGGTACATTTTTTCGAGGATTCTGATTCCTCTATTGCAAATAGCGACAACACAGGCTCTAATAGCAGCACCGATGACTTAGAAACACTTCAATACCTAAATAATAAAAGACACCAGCCAGCCTAAAGAGTTTAAATGTTTATCTCACAATAAATAAAAAATTTAATTGAATGTAATGGTAGGCAGCCCAGAGGTAGTGAGGAAAGAAAAAATTAACACATATCAAATAAGGTGTAATTTATTGGAATCCCTCCTCCTTTCCTTTCAAACCGACGTTTCAGAGGATTTTTCCCTCCTTCTTCAGGGTTTCAAAGGATCAATGAATGAAACAAATAAAATGTTTCCTTCTTCTCTCCACAGTAGTGTTCAAAAACTTTCTTCATTTTTAACAAAGGCATAGAAAAACAATTTTTTTTTTCCTCCTTTTCTTAATTAAAGTTTCTACCAGTCCGTCTCTCTCCAGAGAAAATTTCGTTGCATAAAAAAAATATTTTTAAAATATAACAACTGTTTGAATATTGTTAAGAGTTCGTGGCTGTGATGAAACTGTACTAGATGAAGGAGAGGTATCAGCCAAAGATGGAATCACTGGGTTCAATAAAACACCTTTTAAAAAGACGTTTCGGCCTGAATTTTATTTGGCCATCTTCAGTCAATTAGAGTTATACACAAAATGCGGTACACATATGTGATCGGACCAAGCCTTGTCAAAAATATAAAATTTTTATCTTCATGTGAATTTATAACGTGCCTGGATCCAAAAGTTTCAGAATGAAACGTTATAACTTTACATGAAGATAAAAAATTTTTTATTTTTGACTTGGTCCGATCACATAAGTGTACCGCATTTTGTGTATACTCCTAATTGACTGAAGATGCCCAATTCAGGCCGAAACGTCTTATTAAAGGTGTTTTATTGAACCCAGTGATTCCATCTTTGGCTGATACCTCCTCCTTCATCTAGTACTATAACAACTGTTTGCCGAATTTCGCCCCCCGTGGAGCGACTCTTCTCTTTTGGGGGGATGATAATGAGACCTCATCGAAGAAAAATGAGGGATAAACTGTTTGAAGAACTGGTTTTACTTAAGTCTCAATTAAAACCTTAAGAATATAATATTTACTCACATTTACGCGATCAATGCGATCACTGTTCATAATTAATATGTTGTCGCTAAGATAAATAAACCTTAAGATTAATAAATACAAATGTGAAAGTAAAAATATGTTTTCTTTCAAAAAGTATTTTATTTTAAAAAAGTATTTAGAAAATACGTATTTCAAATATCATTCACAAAAGTATCTTGTATCTGATATCTCAAATACTTTACTTAAAAATATCTTGTAACTTGTATTCCAGATACTTTTTATGAGGTATCTTGTTCATTTTCTTATCCGTCACCTTCCACTTTTCTTTTAAATCTTTGAATGAATGTGACCAATAAGATTTTTAAATAAATGATTCTTTCTTTTTTATAGAAAAGCCCACGCTGGAGAATATAAATATACTTGTAGTACTTGTGGAAAGAAATTTGTCAAAAAGAGCCATTTTGATGAGCATTCACGGTCACATGGTACGGAGCGACCTTTTCAATGCAATACATGTGGCAAAGCCTTTAAGGTAAACTTTATATTTATTTAACTAAACTACTGTACAAAATTATCGTATGTCTAATAATTTTTTTTATAAAGACAAATTTGTTGTTTAGAATTTCATATTATTTTAACCAAAACTAATAAATAATTATAATTTAAATTAATTGGCTATTGGATTTTCAAGTCATATTTGCAAGATAGATATTTTCAAGTTAAAATAAAAAATGATTTCTCGAGTTACCATCAAATTCATTCAGGAGTTCCTCAAGGAAGCATATTAGGGCCACTACTTTATACAATATACACAGCGGATATCCCAATACTGAATGACACTTTTATTGCGACCTACGCTGATGACACCGCTATACTTGTCACCGGAAATGAGCCAGAAACAGTATCAATCCAGCTTCAAGAACAGCTAAACACTACAAAATTGGCTACACAAATGGAGAATTCAAGTAAACGAGCTGAAGTCAACCTACACCACCTTCACAAATAAACAAATTATAAGCCCACCTGTTTACTTGAATTCCCAAAATATTCCTTACAACAACAAGGTAAAATATTTAGGCTTGCATTTAGACTCCAGACTCAATTGGACAAATCATATTGATACAAAACGTAAGCAATTAGAACTTAAATACAAATATGTATTGGCTAATTGGAAGAAAATCGCAATTGTCATTAAAAAATAAAGTTCTACTGTATAAAACAATCTTAAGGCCAATCTGGTCATATGCTTGCCAATTATGGGGTACAGCCAGCGAATCGAATTTGAGCAAAATCCAAAGAGTCCAATCTAAAATTCTTAGGGGCATAACCAACGCCCCTTGGTATATAGGAAATGAGTCCATCCACAAAGACCTTCTTGTTCCCTCGATCAGGAAAGAAATTCACCGCGCATTCATAAAGCATGTAAACAAATTGGAAAATCATACAAACCCATCAGTCATCAATCTTCTCGACAACAGTCAAACGATAAGAAGACTGAAGAAAAATCACATCCTGGACATAGAAGACCGCTACCAACAAAATAATTGGGAAAACAAATACTATTAGGAAGGTCTTCAATGAATGACTTGCCCTATCACGAGTTGTGTAAATGAATTGCGTGAATGAACAGTATGAACGAGAGTGTGTTTGTATTCTTTTATCAATTTTACTTATAGATACATTTTGTAACTGATTGTAAAAAAATGAAAATAAATAAAATAAAAAAAAAAAAATTAATTGGGACAATAAAAGAGTGTCTTCTGCTGGAAAAATAATAGTCTGATGAAGAGGGAAAGTCCTCGAAATTATAGCCTCTTTATAAATAAACAAAAAAAATTATTTTTTCAGCAGAAGACTCACTCTTTTATTGCCTCCTTTAATTTATAAAAATTCTGCTACTCTAGGCGAAAAGAACCATACCCTGTATGGTAAAGTAAAAAGGTATACTATTATTTTTAGACGACGATCATGCCTGGACTTGATTTATGACATAATCTCAGCAGAATTTCTTTGTATATTTGTGTTTTATTTATTTATTTTATTTTGCTTTTGTTTATTTATTATTTTATTTTTTAAATCATGATTTTCATCAAGCACTCCTCCGTGGAGACTACTATGATGAAAAAAAAAATTCAAGAAAGAGTGTCATCATCAGCCTAAATATTTCATTTTAATTTATAACTTACATAAACACAACATTACATAATTTTACATTTTCAATATTAATAGAATAAAGGAATCGTAGGGAATTGGACTTGACTTTAAATTAAATACAAAGTGTTTTATTTAAATAGGCCAAACGTTTCGTTACTGGTTCGCAACTTCTTCAGTGGCTTGAAGTTGCGAACCAGCAACGAAACGTTTGGCCTTTTTAAACAAAAAACTTTGTATTTAATTTAAAGCCTTCGGCACGCCCTCGAAGCTCGGCCCTCCAGACTGGTGCCCTGGCGGGCGGCGTCTCGGTCCAAAAATGTTATTCCTCTTTAAACACCACACTCCAAATGTATACCTGTAAACTCCCGAAAATACATAGTCTCTTAAAAGTTTCGCCTCATTTTCGTCCTACGAATAACAAAATTTAGATTTTTAAAAAATTATAAAAAAGTGGCAAATTATTAAAAAAATAAACAAATAATATATAAAATATAAATCAAATAAGATGTGATTAATTTATTTTTCTATGCGCAAAGAAAAGCGAATTGAATATTTAATTTTTGAGTGGTGAGGGGGGGGGGAATAATTATCAATATATTTAATGTTTCTTAATTTAAAATCAATTGGAGTCTTTCATTTCAAATTACAATTACAATTATATTTCAAATTTGCCGCAAATATACCGACGGCATCAGCGCTCCCTGTCGGCAGCATTCTCAGAGCGTTGTTGCAAATTAATCTAGGCTCTTATATATAGTATGGATACGAATAATGAAATATTAATAAAATAATTTTCTATCTTAGAATAATCTTATTTAATAATAATTACAGAATAATTAATATTAGAAATTCTCAAATCAAGTCTTATTAATATATATTTTTTTGATCTTTAAGGATAAACGCCATTGTAGAGAACACGGCCGTCGCATGCATCCTACAGAATACAGCTTAGCAAGTCTTTTTGCATCATTCACTTCAGAAGATGTAAGAAATGCTGATATACTATGTACCGAACTGCAACAACAGCAACAAATAACCCAAGAGCAACAACAACAAATAGTCGAGGCTTCTTCTAATGCTTCTGCAGCTTCTACTCCGGCATCCACATCGACTATCTTTTCTGGAATTCCAGGTCTTGCAGCTCTAGAGCCAATCCTTCAAGAGATTCCTGGCGGGAGTGGGTTCTCACCTTCAGCTGCCATGGCGGCCGTGGCTGCCGCTGTAGTGGGGACTCCACCGGGTCAAAGAATTCACCCGATTCAAACGGCCCATGCGTTTCAGGCGGCTCACGCGGCCCGACTTGCAAAGGCGGCCGCAACCGCCGCTGTAGCATCTCGGAATGCAACAACACCTACCCAAGTTTTAGTAACTACCGCCCGATCTTCAGAAGGTCAATCTGAACCGAGCCATACAAAAAGTGGAAATAGTGAAACTAGTGGAGGAAACGGAGATCAACCGCCTACCACACAACTGGCTTTATTATAGGTTTTAATTTATTTATTATATATATATATATATATATATATTAATTATATATATATATTAATTTTTTATATTCTTTTTATATTTTTTCTTTGTTTTCCTATTTAAAATTAATAACTAACAAATTTTAATTTTATTCTTGAGAGTAAATAACTAAATATTATTATTTATATTATCGACACAATTGATTGTAAAAAAAATACAATTTTAGTTAAATTTTAAATATATTACGCACATTGTTTGAAATAATTTATATTATTTAACAATATAAATAAATATCAATTATTACTGCTTGCTTGAAATGCCAATTAATATGTATAAACTTCCAAAATGAGGTGTATTTGAATCCCCAGAGAGACAGATGTTGAAGCTCTCAATACAATTCTCCTTCTTTATTACTTAGATAATCAAAATCAACGAAACATGTTTCAATTGAAAAGTTTTTATTTTACCGAGAGTAGCAGAGTTGTTAATTCATAGAGGTTGTCCCCTGCTTGATGCAATGAAAATAAACACACCTTTGAAATTTATAGAAAACCCACAGCGACAGACATTGCAATAGATAAAAATTCATGTAGACCAATGTCACAGAAACACGTAGCCAATTCAATTCATTCAATGATACATAGATTAATAAATATACCTCTCTCTGAAAAAGCATATTCACAAGAATTAGAGAAATCGGAGTAAAAAATGGGTACGAAAGAAGCCTCATAGACCAACTGTTATTTAATAAAATTAAAAAATCAATCCTAGAATCAATCTATTCACAAAAGAGTGAAAAAGAAAAAGAAAATCCTAAGATTGTTCTCCCATATTATGGACAAATTTCCGAAATATTTAAACAGAAAATGAAAAAATTAGGATTCAACACTGTATTCAAAACACCGATTACTCTAGGGCAGGGGTCGGCAACCTACGGCTCGCGAGCCGCATCTGGCTCTTTCGATGTCAAGATGCGCCACTCCAGTTCCATGCGCAAATATTAATAATTATATTATTTTATTTTCAAAACAACAAGTTATGAGCCAGATTTAACCAAACTTTCAAAAGGCATGCAAAGCTAATGCTCCCATTGATGTAACTATCTATTATTCAATAATTATAGTTATATTATTTGATTACTAATTTTATTAATCTAGAAGAGCTAGCTAAAATACTTTAATATTTTGATTATTTATGTCCATCAATTAAATTAATAAGTAGGTAGTTGTAGGGAGATAAGGATCATCACACAGATAGATAATATTTTCCTATTTAAATCTTAAATTAACAAAGAAAGATATTTTAAGATTTAAATAGGAAAATATTTTCAATCTGTGTGATGACTGGCCTTTGTGTTTTCTAAGAATGAATATTAATAAAATGACAAATATGCAAAGAAGTTAATTTGTTTGAGCTCTGATGAAGTCAACAAAGTTGACGAAACGTTGGCAAAAAATAAAAATTATTTGCATAAGCTATTGTTCTTATTTCCCTACAACTACTTATTAATACTTTAATATGTTTTGTGCGAAACATTTGTATGTTTTTATATGAATAAATATTATTTCATATTTAAAGTTATTTATTTCAAATCAAAAATCAAATTTATATACTATTGAAACAAAAATGTTAGTGGCTCTTTAAAAACTGGAAAATTTTGTAAATTCTAACTTTTGGCTCTTCTGTCTCAAAAGGTTGCCGACCCCTGCTCTAGGGCAGAGGTCGGGGAACTTTTTTAGCCATTACCCCAGAATACTTTTGCGTAGGTCGCTGTTACCCCTACATTCTGAAATCCAAAAAAACATACATGAAAACTATCTGTAAGTAAATAAAAATGATAAACATTAACATAATTCAAACACTTTTACGTTTTAGAAAAATGATGTTGTTTCATTTTCGCTAAAATTACTTCAAAATTAGGACTTTTTGGCGTGAGCGTAATTTGAATACAGTCCTCGGCATTCGGCCGATTTGTGTTCTTCGTTTTTACGTTTAATAAAGTCGAAAAACTAAAACACTGGGCAAAATTACAATAGTGAAGTTGGCTTGAAATTGAAAAAGCGACGTTGACGGGTCTCACTGACTGTTTTTTAAAAATACTGTTAAAAGAAAAAAATAAACGAACACTCATCATGACAAAAAACGCATAACTTTTATTAATGTTTTTATATTTTTTTCAACTTTTATTAATTTTACGATTTTGAATTCCTGGAAAAGCTAACAACTAACTAACAATACTATAATAGTTTATAAAATAGAAAATTTTAAAAATATCCTTATTGCACCCGATAGTTTCATTGTTACCCCATTTGGGCTAATTTACACCGGTTCCCCGACCGCTGCTCTAGGGAAAGAATTAAGTTTAAATAAAAAGGACAAATTGCCCAATTTAGAAAAAGAAGGGGTTTATAGTTTGAAATGAAAGGATTGTGACGCGATCTACGTAGGTAAAACAGAACGTAATTTAAAAATTCGATTGAAAAAACTTTTCAGGAATTTTAGAAATAAAAAAAAAATGAGAATTCACTAGCTCTACATCTAAATTCAAACAATCACTCGTTCCTAAAAAGTACAGGAATTAGATTAATTAAAGCAGAAAGAAATCCAAAATTAATAAGCCCCATTGAATGTTTAGAAATTCTAAAGTCATATAACAAGAATTCTGACCTGTTTTTAAATAGCAGATGTGAATTGACAAATAGCAATTTACTTAAAACTTAATGTCAAAACAAACACTTTTAGATAAAAGAAAGTGGGAAAAAAAACCTAACAAACACCCCATCCATTGTTCGGAAAGGATAAATATATTTAAGAAGGATGTGTCCTAAAAAATGTTTTTTAATTCTGCCTGGCTCACAATCTGAGAAAGAAGAAAAAAAATTTTCACTATCTAAACTGATACTGATCCCATGAAAAATAATATTTATAATTAAAAAGACTGATGATGAGGGCCAAGCCGTCGAAACTATAGTCTCAAACAAATAAATAATATATATATATATACCTATATATATATATATACTAGCTCATAGTCGTATTTGGCTAGCCTTTGCATCAAGCAGAGGACAAGCCTCTTTGTTTCTCTCTATAAAGTAATTTAAATGGCATTACCTGAAGAAATATTGAAATAAAGCCTTTTTATTTTGTTTTTTGACTTATTTAATAAAAAAATTGGTTTTATTCAATTGAAATCCCATATTTAATATTATTTTCATAAATGCATGATTTTCACATTTTGTTTACTTTGTGTAAGTCCATTTGAGGTCATCAACCCAGGTATCACAAGAATAATCTATAAATATTCTGATAATATCTTCTCTGGACATTGGAATATCCTGTGAATAATCTTTCAATCTTCGTAGATATTCTGGAAATTTTCTTAGAACTAAAATATTTGTGTAGGAAATTAAATTCCCTTTCCCGGAATATTCCTAGTTGCGCATTTTTGGAATATTCGGAAAAGAATATTCTCAGAAGATTAACGCACATACAAATATTCTGTGGATCTCCTGGAGATAATTGGAATATATATGTCCTTTAAATAACTTCTTAGAATATTCTGGGGATATTGTGTGTTACCTGGGAAAAGTATAAATTTCTTTTAACTAATACTTATAAAGTTCACATTATAAACTTAAATCAATTTAACATTTAATAAACATACCAATATTTTTCAGACCATTCAAATACAAACCCTTAAATATCTTCATATAATATAAAATGGACTTACGCTACTTTCAAAGAAAACGGCTCAGATATATAAATGAAAATGTTTAAACCTCAGATATTGAATTCAAGCATTAAATAAAAAATGCATTTTCCATTTATACAAATGCAATTTACTTCGAGAGCTTCCCCATTTGTCTCCTTTTGGGCTTCAAATATTTTGCAAGTTTATACATATATAAATAAATAAAAATTTGAAACATTTTCAAAAATAAATCTTAAACAATTTTTATGTTAGAATAGTTTTTTCTCAAATAGTTGTAGATTTTAAGAAAAAAAAAAAAAATCATTTTATTAAAAACCAAATCTCCAATCTTAACAAAAACAAATACATATTATTAACGATTTACGGTTCATTTAAAAGTTAATCGTATAAAATTATTTAAATTTTATAAATTAAAGGGTTTTTTTTTGGTCACATAAAATAAATAGAGTAATTTTCCTAAAATCACAAGAGAGTGTCATCTTTTAGATACGATGGAATGGATTATTTTTAATTAGTTTCTGTCGCCCCTGTTTGACCATCTTCAGTAGTAAATTTCGTTCAAGATTTGGAATTTGTCACTAGTAGATGGTCTACCAAGCAGGGTGACCGAAATTGTCTGGTAAATTGATCAAATAAATAATGATAATTGATTAAAATTACTCTATTTATTAGCTGAAAATAATGGAAGGCAGCCCAGTAGTAGTGAGGAATGAAAAATTACCCATTTCCAAATAAGGCCTATATTAATTGGACTGTCTTATTCTTTTCTTTCTTTCCTCCTTTCCCTTTAAACCGACGTTTCGGACGATTCATCCCTCCTTCTTCAGGGTTTTGGAGGGTCAATGAAGGAAACAAACAGGATGCTTCCTTCCTCTCTCCTTAGCAGTGTTTTTTTTTATGATAATGATGAGAGAAGGAGTTACACCAAAAAGGTGCAACCCCTAAAGGTCTGGGTTGGCCCCTCCATCGTCAAAAGAAGAAGACATTTGACATTTTTATCTTCCTTAACAAAAGCATTAAGCATTTTTTAATTTATTTATTTATTTTTTAATGCTTCTGCTAAGGGAGATAAAAATGTCAAACACTGCTGGAGGAGAGAGGAAGGAAGCATCTTGTTTCCTTCCTTCATTGACTCTTTAAAACCCTGAAGAAGGATGGAAGAATCGTCCGAAACGCTGTTTTGAAGGAAAGGAGGAAAGAAAGAAAAGAATAAGACAGTCCAAAAATACATCTTATTTTGAAATGGGTAATTTTTTCTTTGTTCACTACCCCTGGGCTGCCTTCCATTACTTTCAGCTGAAAATTCTACCAGTCCGTCTTTCTCCAAAGGGAAAATTTCGTTCAAATATACTCTATTTATTTTATGTCACTAAAAATAATCCTTTAAATTTATAAAATTTAAAAATTCTACATAAGTCGCTTAAGTTTTAGAAGAATATTAGTAATTAATTATATTTTTGATTAGTATTATTTTTTTTTAATAATTATTTGATTCGACAAGTAATAATAAATTCTAAATTCATTTATTCGAAAAATTATACTTAAATCCTAAAGAATTGAAGTTTTTCATAGGAAATTAGAGTAAAATATTTGAAGATTTTTTTTTATATTTTTCCTATAGTTATAATAATCATTTTTATTTAAAATTCATATTTTATATTCGGTGTTTTCCAAACGCATACACAGGGGGTACAAATGCCTTCAGATTGAATACATCAATTTTCTTCTTACTACTATTTTAATATAGCTAGAGTTTAGTACACAATCAATTATTATTTTTTGTTGTGAAGCTGATTTTCTGTTCTGAATCATTGTTCCGGTGGGGACCTACCGAGGTCAAATAATAATCTGCAAGTGAATTTAAATTCTGACAATAATATACCCAAAATGTATTAATTAATAAGCGGTTATAAAGATTTACTTTATTCACTGATTAGCAAAGGGCGAAAATTCATAAACGCTCTGGGGAAAATAAAGTGGAAATTACGAATATAAACAGACATGATTGGAAAAAATTTACTATTTTTTAATGTGTATTAAATTATACATATAAATAAAGTCATGTTTATTTTCATTTAAGGGCCGTCCATAAAATAAGTCATGCTAAATCCAGGCATTTTCAACCTCTCGCTACCCCCTTGTCACAGTTCGTTAACTTTTTCTAGACCCCCTAGCAGGGCCGTGCGGTAGATTTCCTCAGTATGATGCAAGTCTTAGAAATTTCATCCCTTAATGATTAAAAACTGCATAAAATATACGAAAACTATTTTTATTTTGAAAATATTAACTAGTTGAAAATAATGATAACAATCTACTACTCGGTTTTACCATGCGCGGATCCAGGGAGGGGGCGATGGAGGCGACCCCCTCCTCCCAAAGCATTGGAGATCAACATTTTATATGAATTTTGCTCAATGTTTTCGTTTCCGACTTATCAAGTGCTCAATCAATTAACAAATTAAACGTACATAAAATAGTGAGAACATCGAGAAAACAATTTAAAAAATTTAAGTTATCAATCTTGAGTTAACATAAAAATAAAAAATAAAAATATTTATTTTTATGTTAACTCAAGATTGATAACTTAAATTTTTTAAATTGTTTTCTCGGATGTTCTCACTATTTTATGTACGTTTAATTTGTTAATTGATTGAGCAGCTTGATAAAGTCCTGGAAACGGACGAAACGTTGTGCAAAAATTAATAAAATATAAAATTTGTCCAAAACACCTATTAATTTGTTAATTTTATTTTTTATATGTTTATTTAAATTTTTTTTTTATAACATTAAATTTTAAAATCGAAAATAAAGTTCTTCAGAGACGCCCCCCCCCCCCCCCCCCCCCCCCGCTTGGACAATTCGATCGCGACACACTTTCGAGATAAAAAGTAGATCTTATATACATCGGCCACCCCTGAACTATATAGTTCAATTGAACTAGTTCCATATAATGAACGAACTATAAAAGAACTATTCCCTAAAAAGAACGATTTTTCCCATTTCTATTAAAAATGTTGAAAAAGGAAATGAATTTAAAAAAGATAGGATCCATTTTTCATTAAGGGGGGGTAAACTCAGTGGCTGCCCCCCCAATCAGAGCTTTGGATCCGCGTCTGAGTTTTACCCATCAAACTTTAACTTTAGCAAATTCGTTAATTAGATAATTAGGGTTGTTTATTCTAGAATTGCAGCCAATATGTAGATTCAATAGAAATTAATGACAAATTTCTAAGTTTTTTTTTGGCTTTTTGAACTTGTTGAGTAGTGTTTTATTAATTTTAATTTTGAAAAACTCTTTACCCATTAGCTACAGAGAGAGGGAATGTTAATAGAATTCTCAGGGCACAGGGCTACAACATTTTGTATAAATCTCAGTAATCAAAGTACAGGGTGTCTGGTGGCAAATTTATATTTTTAAATACGATTATTTCAAAAAGTAATAAACGGTGTGGGGGGAGGGTGGCGCCGTTGGAATTATCGTTCGTGCGGATTTGTCAGTCACGATGTCGCAGTGGTCGAGTGAGCATCGCGCGTTCGCTGTGGAGACATTTTTTTAAGAGTAATGATTCTTACGTAATTGATCGATGTTGGAGCGTTTTCGCACTGTAAATCCCATTTTTTGGAGCGACGAGGCTCATTTTCACTTAAACGGCCACGTCAACTAGCAAAACTGCCGTTACTGGTCTCCAAGAACCCGCAACCCTCGATTGAAACATCAAAAACCATTGCATTGCCCCAGGGTAACTGTTTGGTGTGCCTTATTCACGCATGAGATAATTGGACCATTTTTTTCTAAAATTTTCGAGGCCAGTCGAAAGAGAAGAAAGAACTCGACGGAAGACATCTGGATGACATACTCTTTAAAAAGTAAAATCCGCATTTCTATTCTTTCATTCAATGCTCTTAATAACACTTTATGTCAATTATTACGTTTTTTATTTAAGTTTGAAAATATAAATCTGCTACCAGACACCCTATACATATATTCATAGAAATTAAATTTATCTATCAAAAAATAAATTTTGTGAGTATGGTTGTTAAATAAGAATAATAATGAAATTGAAGTAATGAAAAGATTTTGTTTTCCCGAGAGTAGCAGAGTTGTTGAATCATAAAGACAATCCAAGAGGGTGTGCTCTGCTTGATGCAAATAAACATACACACAAATCCATATCTATATAAATAAAAATGTACTGTTACGCTTAAGTGATACGTTGAAGGATCTCCGAAAGTTCTTCACCGATTTCTTTTAAATTTTCACACAACATTCGATTCAAATACACGAGTGTTTTTATAGATATCACACCTGTGACATGTAAAAAATATTTTTTCGAGGAAACAACGCCAGCGCCTCTCTGGTGGGTAAAAGCAAACAAACAAGGTGGCCGATAATAGCTTTTTGGAAATCTTTCAACTGTCAATATTATTTCTGGTTAAGGAAACAATAATTATAAACCTGGCCCAAAATTTAGATATACCAATCGGAGCACCAAACGGACATATGTTGCGAATATAGTTTAGGCGTGAAGCATAAGAGTTAGTCACAGCAACGCGTGGTCGGGTCAGCTATTATCTAGCCGAAGGCCCGGGCTTCAGGTAGTTAAATATAAATATGTATATACAGCCGAACCCGCTTATAACGAGTCCTGATTTAACGAGGAAATCGTAAATACTTGTTTGGTACAAAGTTAAATTAAAAACGTTAAAATTGAACCCGTTTTTTATGAGCACTCTGTTATAACGAGCCCCCTATAGGTCCCTTCGCGCTCGTTATAAGCGGGTTCGACTGTATATATAATTTATTTGTTTGGGACTCTAGTTTTATAGGTTTGGCCTTCATCATCAGTCTTTTTAATTAGAAATATTTTATCTGTCACTTCTCATGGGCTCAATAGCCGATTGATTAGAGATTGTCTAGGCAAGATAGCCACACAAACAATAATAAAATATTTCTAATTAAAAGACTGATGATGATTGTCAAACCTACGAAACTATAGACTCAAACAAACAAATTATATAAATTCCAGTGGCTGACGGTGACAATTCAACCAGAGGTTGCTGTCCAAAAAAGAACCCTTCAATTTTTAAAATTTTATTTTATTTTTCGCTCCTTTTTGTAAAATTAAACTTTTTCGTTATTTTTTAAATTTAACATTAAATTTGTTATGGCATGTGGTGTGAAAATAGTCTTGACTTTTTAAATTTTAGGGATCGCATCTACAGCATCCATGGACCGCACGTCACTGATATATACATATTTATATTTGATATTTGAGGCGACTGTGGTGGGTCAGTGGCTAGAGTGTTGGGTCGCTGACTCGGAGATCTCAGCAGATAGATATTTGCAGTCGCCTCCTCTTGGAAAGTAATGGCAACCTACCAAGAGTATAATTGCCAAGTGACCTCTCCAAATTAGCCGTTCGAAACTGGCGTTAAAAAGTAGGTCCCGTATATCTGTGTAAAACAACTAAACACACTCAACACAGGTATATGTGGAGAGGCGCCGACACCCGTTTCGGGTATGGCAGTCTAAGGGCCGGTTGTATGTCGCAAAGTAAATGCTTTTTGCCACTAACCCAGAGTAGATGGTAGATGGAGGGACTGGGATGGCCAATCAGATGACAGGAACTTTCAGTGCCTGTCATCTGATTGGCCATCCCAGTCACTCCATTTACCATCTACACTGGGTTAGTGGTAAAAAGCATTTACTTGCGACGTACAACCGGCCCTTACTTTGCGACATACAACCGGCCCTAAGATAAGATATTTGATATGTATATGTGTGTAATAAGTATGTTTATTTGCATCAAGGAGAGGACAATCTCTTTGATTCTCTTTCTGAAATTGATATAGTATCTTTGTGAGTTGCATATTGTAAACCCCCCCCCCCCCCCATTTTGGTATGTACTTATTTTATGGAGGACCACTTAATTATTTTTTCTAAATAATAAGAATTTAATAATAACGACCCATAATTGAGGTTGAAATTAAACATTTTTTAGCCAAATTTTGAATAAATATTCCACATTTGTCAGATTCATCTCTCACTTTGTGGATATATATTATTTTAATTACAAATTTACTAATTATTATGAAACTTTCATTAAAATTAGTACATGTAAATTATAAATAAAATAATGTGCAATTTTTATTGACGATAATAATCAGATAAGATACGAGGGTTACACATGAGTCAAAATTTAAGAAAACACTGTTATATAACATAGATAAATGTTTCATGCTCCTCTTAATGCTGTTTATTGATTTCTCGGTGACTTCAAATGGTGTAAAAAATAATTACCATATAAATAATAATACACCGCATTTCGAGTCCATTAAAACCAAAATAAACAGCATTTAAATATTATTTAATTTAAGTTTATAATAATTAAGTATATACATATATCTTACTTTCTAAAAAAATAATAATTTATGAGATATATTTTTAAAATATTTTAACTATTTCTTAAAAAAAAAAAATATTAGTTTGTTTTTTTGAAATATATTTTTAAAATAATAATTAGTTTTCTTTCTATATATATAAATAAATATTGCTCTTATAGCTTATTATATTATAATAATATATATTTAATAGATTTTTATATATATGAGAAGTTAATTATGAAATAATTATGGCTTGAGAATGAGAGAATGATGTTTATTTGTGCAAGTTTTTTTTATAAAACTAAAAAATTAAAATTAAAAGATTTCAAATTTACTAAAATAAAATTATATTTTAAATGTTATTATATATGAAAGTTATTTATATATATTGTTTATTTATTATTTTTTATTAAATATATATATTCATAAAATAAATACTCATAGGGATAATAATATTAGCTTCTTTTTTGACTCTCGTAAATTAATTTAAATTATCTCGCATCGTTCAAGTTATACTTGAATCAGTTGACAACAATTTTGTTTAAAAATTTTCTAATTTCTTTACTATTACCATATTTTGTACCCATTTCATTATTTAATTGTTTGTCTCTTAATATAATAGTACCTGGAGCACCGAGCGATGCTCGGTAACTTTTTGCTTCAGTCAAAAGCTGTATATTTATATTATTTTTAATTTAAAATTCAGGTAAAAAGGTAAAACTTTAAAAACCGAGAAGATAGAATACTGGACTGGCTAATTGGGCATCTTCCCGAAAACAATTAAATAAAAAAAATAATTAAAATTTCCTAATTTTAACATATAATAATATTTGTTATAAAATATTAGTGGGTTTTAAAATTAATTAAAAAGCCAATTAATAAATAAAAGATAATTGAAAAAAATGTAAACAAACTTTTTTATTGACATTTTCATCTGTCAATAATTACTTTAATTAAGAAAAAGTCAATTAAGATGAATTTAGATGAGGTCCAAACCTAGCCAGATCGCTTTCTCATCCTCAAAACTTCTTAATAGAGTTTGTTTCATCAAAATCGTTAGAGCCGTTTTCAAAATAGAAAAAAGATACAAATATATAAATATACAATTTTTGCTCGTTTAATAAGAGTAGATATAATATAATTTTTCATTAATCCAATCCATACTTAAAATTCTTTACTAGATGAAGGAGGAGGTATCAGCCAAGGATGGAATCGCTGGGTTCAGTAAATCACCTTTAATAAGACGTTTCGGCCTGAATTTTATTTGGCCATCTTCAGTCAATTGGGAGTTATACACAAAATGCGGTACACATATGTGATCGAACCAAGCCTTGTCAAAAATAAAAATTTTTTAGCTTCATGTGCCTGGACCCAAAAGTTTCAGAATGAAAGTAAAATTCAAACCGAAACGTCTTATTAAGGGTGTTTTGTTGAACCCAGCGATTCCATCTTTGGCTGATGCCTCCTTCTTCATCTAGTACAGTTTCATCACAGCCACGAACTCTAACAATACTTAAAATTCTTTATTTGAAATCGTTGTGAGTGGAATAATTATTAAATTATAAACAGAGTTTTATCCTCTAATCTGCCAAACGTTTCGTCATTTCATTTTTCACTTCTTCACTGATCTTGCCGAAACTAAGACAAGATGATTGTCTTAATTAATTTTGAATTTATTGATATGTTTTATCTCATAGTTTCGGCAACATCAGACAATTTTTTTTTAAATTAATTCTTTATTAATTGTATGTTTCCTGTTTTTGATTCAATCGCGAATCAAATGCAGGTGATTTTTGTCAAATATTGAGTGAAAATAATATCTGAACTTACTAATATTTCTAACTTGAAATAATGAAGTTAAATAAATAATTAAGTAATGGAGAGGGATTCAGCCAATGGGTAGCCTCTGCTGAATAAAAACTCCCAATTATGGAAAACGTTTCGGCTTTAATTAAATAATGCCATCATCAGTTCCTAAGAGAGTATTAGCGACACAATTAATTTTATAAATAAATTGTCCGCAGGCAGAGTTGTTGTGGATTTTATCATAATATACAAAATTATATGAATTACAAAATGGTACATAAATCTTGGTGTGCTCTCACTTGATATACGCAACGTCTCAAGTAGAAGTTAAATAAATTTATAATTTTCTCATTAATATATCAAAGAATGATTAACACATTAATGAGAATTGTTTTAATCACGCTTTTTGAACAAGATATATATCGCGAGACTACTGCGGTTGAAGCTATTGGATCATATCTTTTTCTCTCTTGGTCCAGACTTAAGACTCAGCAGACTCCAATAGCTTCAACCGCAGTAGTCTCGCGATAGATATCTTGTTCAAGAGGCGTGATCAAAACAATTCTCATTAATGTGTTAATTGTTCTTTGATATATTAATGAGAAAATTATAAATTTATTTAACTTCATTATTTCAAGTTAGAAATATATAAGTTCAGATATTATTTTCACTCGATATTTGAGAAAAATCACCTGCATTTGATTCGCGATTGAATCAAATATAGGAAACATACGATTAATTAATGGCAGGCACCTAACATACGTGCTAACAGATCAGGCGCTCTGGACTGGGAGATTGAATATATAACATCTTAGATTTGAAATTCATTTGGTGATCCATCCAAGTGTCATGCGGGCTAAACGCAAAATGACATTGGATTATAGCTAAATGGATCATATCTTTTTCTCTCTTGGTCCAGACTTAAGACTCAGCAGACTCCAATAGCTTCAACCGCAGTAGTCTCGCGATATATATCTTGTTCAAAAAGCGTGATTAAAACAATTCTCATTAATGTGTTAATTATTCTTTGATATATTAATGAGAAAATTATAAATTTAATTCTTTATTAGCTATATGCTATACACAGTGGTGAACTATAAAAATTTTAACATAGGGCCCACTCTTAGTTTGTTAAAAATAAGAATTGTATGTTGATAAATTGTTATATTTTGATACATAAGTTACATTTATAATTCGGTTACAACAATATAAATATACAGAAAAAATTAACATTTACAAACAAAAATCAAAAAGAAAAACATAAAAATTATATTTAAAAAAAAAACCTCTGAAATAACAAGGGGCTCGCAAATTATCAAAAAATTTAACAAAGGTCTCGCGCGAGCCCCCTATAGCTGACATCTGGCTATACATAATACAATCCATGAAATACAATAAATTTGTCTCAGATAATACAGTTAAACATAAAATATCATATTGAGTTATTTAGTGAGGCACTGAAGAATTCAAAAATGAAATGACAAAATGTTTTGCACATTGAAGGATAAAACTCTGTTTATAATTTAATTATTATTCAACTGTCTACGATTTTAAATAAAGAATATAATATAATTATTATATAATATAATTTTATCAAGAAAGAGGATTTACTTTTAAAGTTTTTGAAAGCATTAATAAATCCTTTAAATAAATTTCTTTAAATTCATAAACAAATCCATATTAAATTTAAAAATTTACCGGTAATTTAGAAAAGAATATATTTTATTTTCCCACATCTAATCTTAATTTTAACACATTTCTCTTCCTCGTAATTCTTTAATTACGAATAAATGTGGTATATATATATTGACACTTGGAGATCTGGAGGTAGTCTTACCAAAATTAACGTTTATTTAAATAATTCGTCCCAGCAGAAGGAAAATATTCTACTTTTTATATACTACGAGGATAAGTAAAAAATTACCTACACTTTTCGTTCTACAACTTTATTAAACCAAGATAGGAGGCGGACACATGCGCATGCCTTGAGTTGGCGCGTCTGTGGTCACGTGTGCGGAATTTAATCACGATGGCGTCAGTTGTCGTCTAGCTACAACAGCATAAGCATCAGATTGCACCAAAGAGGAGCAACGAGGAGTGGTCAGAGGGCGTGGAAGGTGCTGAAATTCACCGGAGACTTTTGTCACAATACGGGGAAAGTGCTTTATCTCGTAAAAGCGTTTCTTTATGGATCGAAATGTTTAAAAGTTACCGAACGAGCGTAACACAACAAGAGGGAGCTGGGCGACCGTCAACTTTGAGACCCTGGAACACCCTCCCTACAGACCAGATCTCGCTCCCTCAGACTTTCATCTCTTTGGGCCGCTCAAGGAAGCTTTGAGAGGTTGTCGATTTGCCTCAGACATGGACGTTCGGGATGCGGTGCAAAAGTGACTTCATTACCAACCGAAAACCTTCTACCAGGAAGGCATCCGGAAGCTTGTGGCTCGCTGGACCAAGTGTATTGCTAAAGGTGGAGACTATATCGAAAAATAATGTATCTGTTGTACACCTATCTTAGTTTAATAAAGTTGTAGAATGAAAAGTGTAAGTAATTTTTGACTTATCCTCGTATATATGTATGATTCGCCTTATTTGGTGTTGAACCTCTGAAGAATTCCCGTAAACTATCAAGGACTAATTTGACTATGATTTAGTTTCTTAATGCTGTCCTATTCTATTTTCCAAATCGGCATACATCTTATTCAGAATATATATACTTATTTACGAGGAGGGACCCAAAAAACCCGGACTTTTGTTCTAAAAAAAATATTTATTCGGTTTTTTACAAAACTCTTTCAGTCTCCATCAAAGTACTCTTCCTTAGAATCGATGCACTTGCCCAGTCTTTTTTCCTACTGATTGAAGCAACTGTGGAACTCTTCAACTTTGATTTCGTCCAGTGCCCTCTGCGAAGCTGTTTTTATAATCTCCATATCAACAAAACACTTCCCTTTTAAATTTTTTTTCTCTTCTCGGTAAAAGAAAAAAGTCACACGGTGCGGTCTGGCGAATACGGAGAGGTTCACAGACGAGGCTGTGGGTTCGGGACCGTTGTTATGGTTGAGGAACTAGTTACCTGATCTCCAGAGTTCTGGTGGTTTCCTCCGCACATCCTCAACTCACTCACTCTTGTCTGTTCTGAAATTTCTTCGATCCTGAAATGTCGATCCTTATAGATTTTTTCAATGGTTTTGGTTTCGTTCCAAGATGATGAAGGGAGTCCAGAACTATCGTGTTGAAACTCATCTCACCACGTTTAAATCGCCCAAACCAATCGAAAGCTTGTGTGCGGCTCATAGGATCCTTCTTGAAAGCCTGTTGAAGCATTTGGTAAGCTTCCGTTGCCGATTTTTCAAGCAAGAAGCAAAATTGCAAACACACTTTTTATTCCTTTAAATCTGCCATAATGATTTCGCAGGCGGCAACAAGAACAGTTGAGAACAACGTTAAGCTCCCACGCAGACACTACTTGGACCTCTGAATTGGGAGGGTCTCTACTAGACCCACCTAGCCGGAAAACTCTACCAAGCCTAGGAATGGCCGCATACCTTTAATCCGTTTTTTTGGATCCCTCCTCAGAGAGGATTCATTTTTAAAGGATGTTCAAGCTTTTGAAAGTATATTTATATATACTTAAATGTTCAGGAATTATACCGGGTGAGTTTTTTATCTTGAGACAGTCTTATAACTCAAAAACAGTGCATTATATGAAAAAAGTTTCAAATAAAAGTTTATTTATATCGAGGGGGAAACTAAACTACGCTATTGTTTGTCGAACTAGAACAGGCTTTCAAGGGTATTTCAAGGTCAAGTTCTGTTTTTTAAATGGAAACCTATATATTTCTTTACTGATCCTTAATCTTCAAAAAAACTTAACAACTTTCATAGGAACTATTTTTTATCCGACATCAAACAAACAAATGATTAAATCAATTAAATCTCAAAAAAATTTCTAATAATTATTTTTAACAATTATTCAACTTAATTATCAAATAATTAATTATTAAATAATTGATTATTAAATAATTGATTTAAATTTAAGAGTCACAACAATGAAAATAAGTCTTTACAATGATCTTAAAACTTCATTATACACAGATTTAAGAGATTATTTTCTACTTAATAGATCTTTTTAAAATTCTTGAGCTTAAAAAAGTTTATTTCTAGTGTCAATCTGGTAGATAGTTATATTGTATTTCCATAATAAAAATGGAACATTTTTTGTTTAAGACAGAATTAAAATGGTCTTAATTTATGGTGAATGTGGAAGAAGTGTTATGATATGAATGACGAATGGATGCCGAGCGTTTTCCTGACAAGGATACACCCTCAAGAGCTTCATTTTATCGAGTTGTAAATGTTTAAAAAAAAACAGAAAGTGTAAAGACTACGAAGAAACTACAACAGGTCAAAATAAAAAAATTGGAACTGGAATTCATCCAGAAGACTTGGGATACACTCTGGAATATCACAAACCAATGTCGAAAAATTATTAAAATATTAATTATTATTAAATTTTTTATTTAATAATCAAATATTTGAACATTATTTTTTGATAATTAAGTTGAATAATTGTTAAAAACAATTATTAGAAATTTTTTTTTGAGATTTATTGATTTAATATTTGTTTATTTGATGTCGGATAAAAGATAGCTCCTATGAAAGTTGTTCAGTTTTTTTTTTTGAAGATTCAGAACCCGTAAAGAAATATATAGGTTTCTATTTAAAAAACACAAGTTGACCTTGAAATACCCTTGAAGGCTTGTCCTGGTTCGACAAACAATAGCGGTATTTTGGTTTCCCCCTCGATATAAATAAACTTTTATTTGAAACTTTTTTCATATAATGCACTGTTTTTGAGTTGTAGGACTGTCTCAAGATAAAAAACTCACCCGGTATATATGGACGATATAGATTTAATAATTAATCTTAATATTAGTCACTTACTATTGATTTTTAATAGAGATCCGTAATCTTTAATTCAAGCACAAGTTTTCTATATTATAAATAAAAGAATATTGTTTTTAGCTTTACATTTAGATTAAGTAAAAAATATATTAACGTTTTCTTTATTCATTTTTAAGGGTATGCATGCTTGAAGAAAATGGTATGTACTGGAATGTTTAAGAATTGGATAAGTGAGTTCTTTAAGATTGTAGGATTCTGAGAATTTCAATATCCAGATGTCCCAGGGATTACTTAAATGATCGATTTGTCAGAAGTAGTGATTATTTTTTTTTTAATGTGACTGCTGTGACATAAAAAATCGCCCAAATGTGAATTAAGAAACCGTTTTATTGCTGCAGATTTCAGTAAAGAGGAAATATGCTCAATCGAAGAAAGACTCTAGACTAGATATATTAAGAAGCGATTGGCAAGATATGAGCACAAGATAATAGAAAGCCGGATAGGATATCTTCTAGAGCAGGGGTGTCCAAATTTTGGCTTACGGCCCACATTTGAAGAAAAGACAAATGCCTCAGGCCGCAGATAAAAAATTTTAATCAGAAAGATAGTTAATAATTGATAGAGATTTTCTTTAGGAGACGGACTGGTATAAATATGCAATTGGATGTTGATGAGGGCAGTCCACGGTGGTTGTAAAAAAAATATAACATATTGATCATCAATTGCTTGTTACTTTATTTTCTATTCGAGATGAAAAAAAAATTTTATAATGTTTTTTTTGGCATTGTCAAAGGAGACAGAAAGTAATTATGTTTTGAACTACTTTCATTGACTTTTTGTTACCCTGAAGAAGGAGAGAATAAATCTCCGAAACGTCGGTTTAACAAATAAATGTAAAATAATAAAACCTCTATAGTCTTATTTTTTTACAACCACCGTGTACTGCTTTCATCAACATCCAAATGCATAGTTAATAATGTAGAATAAAAATATCTACCATGATAAAGAAGCAAAAATATCTTAAAAATATTTATATTTAATAAAAAATGGAGTCAAAATATGGCAAAATTGTGATTATTTTTCTGGAAATTTTGATATATTTTTTCACATTCAAAATTTATAGTAAAATCTGCCCTTTTATTTTTCGAAAATTTTTGGGGAGATTGTCCAATTTTTCTTATTTTAGATAAAAAAAAAAAAATCCTATCAAATTGTATCAGGTATGTTTACTTTTCCAGTAAGTTCATAAAAATCTCAATGTTTTAAGGAAGTTTCTAATTTCATGTTGGGCCGCATTCATTCCAGTGCTGGGCCGCGGGTTGGACAGCCCTGTTCTAGAGCTATCTGGGAAATGCTTTCTTAGCTGACTATGATGATAAACAACGAGGTTTTAGAATTAATTAATTTTATTAAATCCATCATCATCATTGAGTATACAGTCCTAAGACTGGTTTGATGCAACAATCCGTCTCCACTCGACTCTGTCCTCCGCCAGCTGTTTGACCTCTCTAAATGTTTGGCATCCCATATCCCCAATTATTTGGTTGAAATATTCTAATCTGGGTCTTCCCCTTCCCCCTTTCTCCCCCCCTCCAATATATCATCCCCTAAGCAGTCCCCCATGTCTCAGTGTGTGCCCCATCATCTGGCCTCTTCTCTTCTTCAGACTCTTCCACAAGGTTCTTCTTTCTCCGATTCTTCCAAGAACTTCTTCATTTGTAATTCTTCTATCCATCCATTTGATATTCCCCTTATTCTTCTGTAGCACCACATTTCGAAAGCCTCTAATCTCTTTCTCTATTTCTATTAAAGCCATTGTTTGTTGAATTAAAAAAGAAAGATCAGAGACCCCCAATATGAACAATGTTTGATCCATATGGATATCACTGAAGTTTTTATTTTCGCACCTAGACAAAAGTTAGTCTTTTTTGCATTAAAGCCAACTAAATTTTGAAACCTCCATTTTTTTAAAGAGTTCAGCTTCTGAGAATGAATGATTGAAGAAGCACAAATCTCGTATACTGTTTAAACGAGAACTTGTAGGGGATTATTGGCTTTACCAAAAATTACACTCTTTTAATGGGATATTTAATGCAATATCTTAAAAACGAAAATATATTACTTTTTATACTACATACATCAAAACTCTCAAGGGACGAATTATTTTTTAACTATATCTAAATATCTGAAAAATTTTGAATTTATTTCAGAAACAGTAATTTTTAAAATGTATAATTTCAAAAATAATGTGGTAGCTGTTAAATTTACCAAGGGCTTTGTTCCTTTTTGATTTCATTGTTCCACCAGTTTTTTATTTATACTGCCTGTCTTATGGATGGATGTTTCTGCAGCTTTTAAAATTTTATTAATAATATATTTAATTTTCTCAAACTCAAATGGATTCCGTAGCTCATCGAACTCTTCAGATCAAAAAAGGGCCATCCATTTGGAGTTCGATCTTTTTGAGTATGATAATTTATTTGAGATGATGAAATTATTATGGGCTTATGATCTGAGGGACATATGTCGTTATTTACTGGCCAATTAAATTTACTTTTAATTGTCCGAGAGACACAAATAAAGTCGATTGCAGAAGATGAGCCATGTGCTAAACTAAAATAGGTTGGTGATCCATCATTTTAAAAAGAAATATTATGGTTCAATACCTGAGGCTCACTTTATTTTCTCGACGAGATCGATCCCCAAGCTACGCGATTTTTTCATGATTGCTCTAGCTGGCTGACAACACCTTTATTTTTTTTATTTTCTTATCTTTTTTTGCTTTTTTCTGACTATATAAATAACAATTCTCTAAGAAATGAAAATTAGGAAATAACATGAATAATTTAATGTTACTTTAATCGTACCTATCCATATATTTATAATTGTTAGTTGGAATCGTAGGAAACTTGGAAATTAAAAAAAAGAGGAGTTTTACTTTTCATGAGTCGGACGTTTTGTCCTTTATTTTTCGACTTATTTAGCGGCTCACTATATCTTACTCAATTGTCCATCATTGATAAAACTATAAGAAATAACATTAAATCTTTTTTCATTAAAACACATTCTTGAAGGAGACAATAACAGAGTGTGTCTTTTGCTGGAATTATAAATTTTATTTATAACGAGACTATAGTTTCGAGGGCTTTGCCTTCTTCATCAGTCTATTGCAATTGATTCCCAGGAATTAATGTATGTAATCCTGTGAATCAATTGTAATAGACTGATGAAGAGAGTAAACTCCTCGAAACTATAGTCTCGTTATAAATAAATTAAAAATTTATAATTCCAGCAGAAGACATCACACTCTTTTATTGTCTCCTTCAATTTATAAAAATTCTGCTACCCTGGGCAAAAAACTTTCAATTTAATTCACATTCTCAACTTCCATTAAAATACATTCATAATTCACAATTAAAATCAATCAAATCAAATTAACAATCAGAACCATTGAATTAAAAAAATAAATTAAAACAATTCAAACTTAATTGTTGTATTTTAATGGAAATTGAGAATGTGTTTTAATGAAAAAAAAGATTGAAAAATGTTATTTCTCTCATGGTTTTATCAATAATTAATGGACAATTGAGTTACATTGTGAACTGCTTTAAAATACATTCATAATTCACAATTAAAATTAAAACAATTAAATAAAAAAACATAAACAAAAACAATTAATTGTTGTATTTAAATGGAAATTGAGAATATGTTTTAATGAAAAAAGATTGAAAAATGTTATTTCTCTCATGGTTTTATCAATAATTAATGGACAATTGAGTTACATTGTGAACTGCTTTAAAATACATTCATAATTCGAAATTAAAATTAAAACAATTACAACAATTAAATAAAAAAAATAAACAAAAACAATTAATTGTTGTATTTTAATGGAAATTAAGAATGTGTTTTAATGAAAAAAAAGATTGAAAAATGTTATTTCCCTCATGGTTTTATCAATAATTAATGGACAATTGAGTTACATTGTGAACTGCTGTAAAATACATTCATAATTCAAAATTAAAACAATCAAAACAATTACAACAATTAAATAAAAAAAAATAAAAACAATTAATTGTTGTATTTAATGGAAATTGAGAATGTGTTTTAATGAAAAAACAATTGAAAAATGTTATTTCCCTCATGGTTTTATCAATAATTAATGGACAATTGAGTTACATTGTGAACTGCTGTAAAATACATTCATAATTCAAAATTAAAACAATCAAAACAATTACAACAATTAAATAAAAAAAATAAAAACAATTAATTGTTGTATTTAATGGAAATTGAGAATGTGTTTTAATGAAAAAACAATTGAAAAATGTTATTTCTCTCATGGTTTTATCAATAATTAATGAACAATTGAGTTACAGTGTGAACCGCTGAGGAAGTCGAAAAATAAACAACGAAACGTTGGACTCATTAAAAGTAAAACTTTTTTTTTTAATTTTTCAATTTCCTAACGATTCCATTCAAATAAATAATTTAATTTTTCAATTCTTTTTTTATACATATATAATAGTAAACCTTTAAATCGATTCAAAATAGAGTGTTTTAGAAATTTCTTGTTCCGATTTAAAAATAATTATTCAGATTTCTGAATCTAATCTGGATTATTTCTAGAAAATATAATACTATAATAATAATAATAATTGAATTTATCAGATTCTTTAAAATTATAATATCTAGATTAACAAATCTTTAAATGTGTAATCAAATTTCATCAAATACTTTTCACTTATTATAATAATACCAAAGCTATTTTTTTATTCAGAGCATAGAGAGTGGTAAAATAATATTGCTGATATTTTCACTATAATTAGAGAAACTTCATTTAAGACTGATTATTATCAAAAAAAAAAAAAATATAGGTATATTGCATTGGTTATAAAAAGTATTAATGAAACCTGAACTGTATACATTTAAATATTAAATATTTTATGGGTATAAATTGAGATTAATATAATAAAATATATTATAAAATTAATTAAATTAAGCAAAGAAATCAAAAAAAATTAATCTATTTTTAAAAAAATCAAAAATACTTATAAAAAAAGTTGCCCAATATCAGGACCAATTTTGTATAAAACAAACAAAAAAAAATTTGGTCTCTAAAGATGTTTAATTTATTTTTAATTATATTTTCAAATTAGTATAATAATAAATGTATATATATAATTAAATGGTATATTATTATTTTTATTTTTTATTATTATTATTTTCCTCTAGTTTAGTTATCTATTTATTAAAAAATATCCAGAAATGAACTTATTTTTTTCTTATTGCTCAATACTTGAATAAAAATTTATGAATTTATAAATATTTTGTGTTAATTTTTTTTTATTATGAAATTAATAGTTAGATTGTAATTTTGATATACCCTCTTATTACTTTACAATCGTGCATGAAAAAAGTGGTTTTTTACTTCTTTTTTTCAAAATATCTAAAAAACGGCTGAAACTATTTCGATTAAAAAAATTGAGCGAAACCATGGCATTTAGGTCTAGAAAAAAGCTCTAATAAGTGAATATCGAAAAAATTATATTTTTCCAGATAATAATTGTTGTGTCAAAATGTCTGTTAGTTAGTCTGTGCGTTACCAAATTACCAAACTAGTGTGAATATCGAAACCAAATTTCACACGTAGTTTTGGTCCATTGATTTTTCGTTTATTGGGCCACGCAGGTAGGGGCCTCCACTAACAAGAAATATTTACATTATCGGGTGAATTTAATTACAGGATTATTTACATGATTATAGGTATATTAACATAATATATTTACAAAAAAAATTTCTTTTTTCTTTTTTTTCTTTTTTATATACTATTTCTAGCGGATGGCGATTTCCCTATAAGTTCTCCTGTTGAAGCTGTAAAAATTCATTAATGAACCCCTCATCGCCCTGAAGGTCATATCGTATAAAGTTCTCTGAGAAATTCCCAGGGCGACAAGGGGAGGCACCGCTTTATGCCACCACACTCCCTTCCACGAGAGTGTGATGGCTTCAACTCTCACAGAACCCGAGCCCACCCCAAACCTTGCCGCAATGTTGCTCACCAGACTGGAGTTGCCCTTATAATAATTGATTTTGTTTCTCTGGGCAACCCCCAGTCCGAGGAGCGCTGACACTATCTGAACATCCAGAACCCACACCGTCCCCGATTTAAGAGCTGATTAGATTTTGGTGCATATCGACCCAAAATTAAGGGGGGTCGAGGGGGTTAAAAATTAAAAATCTAGGTCGTTTGAGCAAACTCAACCAAATTTTGTATACATAATCAGTGGACCCCCAGAAGTCTAAAAATGCAAAATCTAACCTCCCAAAATGGGAGGGGGGGGGTCAAAAAATGAAAATCTTGGCCATTTACCAAACTCAACCAAATTTTGTATACATAATCAGTGGGTCCCCAGAAGTCTAAAAATGCAAAATCTAACCGCCCGAAATGGGGGGAGGGGAGGGCGGAGGGTCAAAAAATGAAAATCTTGGCCATTTACCAAACTCAACCAAATTTTGAATACATAATCAGTGGACCCTCAGAAGGCTAAAAATGCAAAATCTAACCGCACAAAATGGGAGGGGGGGGGGGTCAAAAAATGAAGATCTTGGCCATTTACCAAACTCAACCAAATTTTGTATACATAATCAGTGGACCCCCAGAAGGCTAAAAATGCAAAATCTAACCGCCCAAAATGGGAGGGGGGGTCAAAAAATGAAAATCTTGGCCATTTACCAAACTCAACCAAATTTTGTATACATAATCAGTGGACCGTCAGAAGGCTAAAAATGCAAAATCTAACCGCCCAAAATGGGAGGGGGGGGTCAAAAAATGAAAATCTTGGCCATTTACCAAACTCAACCAAATTTTGTATACATAATCAGTGGACCCCCAGAAGGCTAAAAATGCAAAATCTAACCGTCCAAAATGGGAGGGGGGGGGTCAAAAAATGAAAATCTTGGCCATTTACCAAACTCAACCAAATTTTGTATACATAATCAGTGGGTCCCCAGAAGTCTAAAAATGCAAAAACTAACCGCCCGAAATGGGGGGGGGGGGTCAAAAAGTGAAAATCTTGGCCATTTACCAAACTCAACCAAATTTTGTATACATAATCAGTGGACCCCCAGGAGTCTAAAAATGCAAAAACTACCACCCCCCCCACCCTCTCTACATGATTATAAATAATTTTATTAAATATTAAATATAAGTGAGGGGCCAGGTTGTATGGTAAAGTCAAGTGGATGGCCACATCAGAACACGTCAGCTTATTTTTAAGAAAAATCGAAGAGGTGTCCCATCGAAAGAAAATGCAATTTTTTTTTTTTTTTTTCATTTATTTATTGTCACCGGGAACAAAGCCCATTTAGACAGCACATAAGTAAAGTGTTAGTAGGGTTAGTGAGGGAGCCAAGTTTTAGCCGGTAGAAATTTTACATGCCAGCCAGGATCGAACCCCGGCCTTCCGCTCCAACATCGTCATCATCGATCGATGCCGAAGCGGGGCCAGCGCGTTAGCCGGCTCGGCCAACCCGACTCCCAAAATGCAATTTTTTGAGTAAAGAAAGCAAAAAAAAAAGCATTAAAATTATTTTTTCTCAATTTTTGATATTTTTTTTTCAAAAAGTACATTAAAAAAACGAAACAAATGACCTATTTAAGCTACAATATCTTTATTCTTGTCAAAATTATGAATATTTTAATAATACTTTGATCTATTTTCTTCAAAAATCGAAAACTTCGTTATGGGTTAAGATAAAAAACTATAATCTACTGGTGTGTGGTCACCACACGACTTTCACATTCTTATTTATTTGAAATCAATGCTGCACTCGTAATTTACACCCCCTTCCTTTATTTCAATCGGATTAAAATTTAAAATAAATCCAAAAAAAAAAAAAAAAAAAAAAAAAACGAAATATCTATCATCTAAATGTTAATTTCCGATGTTCTATAGAATATAAATGGGAAAGTAAAAATGTACGTGGATACTTCTTTCTATATCTTATCTTATCTTATTATATTAAACGAGCAATTCTTGTATATATAGATTCGGTTTCTCGAAAACGGCTCTAACGATTTCAATGAAATTCACGGGTTAGGGGGTTTTTGGGGTGACAATTCGATCTGTCACGGTCTCATCTTCAGCTAAGTTTAATTTAATGGTTTTTTTGTTAATTGAAATAAATATTCACAGATGGTTGTATCGATAAACGTGTGGGGAACATATTGACCCACAATAAGACTTCAAGAGAGCGCGGGAACTCAGGTGAACACCCCAGCGCCACCAAGCTAACGGAAGCGATACGCACAGCACCAGTACTACACCAGCGTCCATCCCGTTAACACACAAAACTCTCGAGACCAGTATCGCTTCGAACAACCTGTACATATTTCTTTACCTTTGTAAATAAAGATATTATTAAAGGAAGCTTTGTTTGAGAATTATTTCGCCCCGAAATATCCCTCCAGCTCATGCAGATCCTTCAGTGGTGACCCCGCACTAAGAACGATTAAAACGCAACCGCGAACCGAAACCCGTGCCTTCCGCGACCAGTTCTTCCGCGACCAGCTCTTCCGCGACCGGAAACTCAAGCAGACGCCACCATGACCGACGACATCAACCGCGTAAGCGTCAAAACAATTCCGTTTTGGCAAGACAGGCCTCGGACATGGTTCAGCGTCATAGAAGCCCAATTCAAGTTGGCCGGCATCACACAGGACGAGACCCAATACCTCCACGTCCTGTCCAACCTCAACTTCAAAGAGATCGCCCTGGTCGCCGACATCATCGATCAGCCTCCAGACTCGGATAAATACAAGGCGATCAAGCAGACCTTGATCGACCGCCTATCACCGACGGAGGAACAAAACCTCCGCCGCCTCCTCGAGGCTGAACCACTGGGCGACCGCAAGCCATCCGACCTACTCCGCTCAATGAGAACGCTGGCGGCCCCATCGAGCATGCCGGAAAACCTCATTCGGTCCCTCTGGCTCCAGCGCCTGCCAACCCACGTCCAGGCAATCATACGGGGCCAACCAGAGACTCCACTGGACACCACCGCCAAGCTCGCCGACGCGATTGTCCAGACATTCGAGCAGCATGCCCCCTCCATTCCAAGCTACCCATCGGTCGCGCAAACCACCTCGCCCGGCCCCAGCACACTCGAACAGCGGCTGGGCTCCCTGGAGGAACAGCTGAAGACGCTCGCTGACGCCATCACCCAGCAGCACATGTCCCGGCCCACCAGGGAACGCCCCAATCAACGCAGCCACGGGGAAACAAACGCCCAGGGCCACTGCTACTACCACACGCGCTTCGGCGCGCAAGCACGCAAGTGCGCCTCCCCGTGCACCTACCAAGCGGAAAACGAATAAGCCGGCGACCAATGGCGGCGGTCGCAGGCGCTTCAAAATCACGCCTCACCATCACGACGAGAAACACAGGTACCCGTTTTCTCGTCGACACCGGCTCTGATTTATCGTGTTGGCCCCGCGCCCGCACGCAAGGCCGTCTTAAACCAACCACCTACGAGCTGAGCGCGGCCAACAACTCATCAATAGAGACGTATGGGCACATCACCATGCACCTCGACTTGGGCCTCCGTCGAGACTTCACCTGGAAGTTCATCGTGGCTGACGTGTCCACTCCCATCATCGGCTCGGATTTCCTGGCGCACTTCCAACTCCTGCCTGACTGCCGCCACGGCAGACTCATCGACGGCGTTACTGGCCTCTTCGTCAACGGCCTGAGCACCCCGTCAGCACAGGCAAGCATCAAGGTGTTGTGTTCAGGGAAAACTCCCCTTACCTCGACATCTTGAACGAGTTCCCGCTAGCAACACGTCCAGCTGGCACGCCAAGGGAAGTCCGCCACTCCACTGTCCACTACATTAAGACAACACCAGGCCCACCGGCCTCCTGCCGGCCCCGTCGGCTCGCTCCCGAGCGCCTCCTCATCGCACGCGCCGTTTTCGACCAGATGACCCGCGACGGCACAGCGCGCCGTTCCAAGAGTCCCTGGGCGGCACCCCTCCATATGGTGCCCAAAAAGGACGGCGAATGGCGCCCCTGTGGTGATTATCGGGCACTAAACGCCCGGACCGTTCCCGACTGTTATCCCGTCAGACACATTCACGATTTCAATCAACGAATTCGTGGATGCGAGGTTTTCTCCGTCATCGATCTCGTCAAGGCCTATTCGCAGATCCCTGTCAACCCGGAGGACATCCCGAAGACGGCCATCACTACCCCAATAGGCATGTTCGAATTCCCGTTCATGAGCTACGGCCTCCGCAACGCTGGGCAGACGTTCCAGCGCTTCATTGACGAGGTCATCAGCGGGCTTGACTTTTGCTATGCCTACATCGATGACGTCCTCATTTTCTCACACTCAGCCGAGGAACATAAACAGCACCTCTCCACCCTCCTCCAGCGCCTAGTCGACCACGGCATCATCATCAACGCAGCCAAAAGCGTCCTAGGCGTGGACAAAATTCAGTTCCTCGGCTACGAGGTGAACGCCAACGGTACCCGCCCCTGCCTGACCGAATCGATGCCCTTCAGAACTACACTTTGCCAAAAACAGCGCGCGACCTGCGGCGTTTTCTTGGCATGATTAACTTCTACCGGCGCTTTATTCCGTCAGCGGCGACGCATCAGGCACCTCTCCAAGACGCCCTCGCAGGCCTACGCGGCGCCCAGCCCATCTCCTGGACACCTGCCCTTGAGCAAGCCTTTGAGGCATGCAAGGAAGCCCTCGCGACCGCCACGCTTCTAGCCCACCCGGCACCCGACGCACGCCTCGGGTTGTTCACGGACGCATCTGCCACCGCCCTCGGCGCCAGCCTACAACAGCGCGTCGACAACAATTGGCAACCGTTAGCTTTCTTCTCAAAAAAGTTAACTAAAAAGCAAACAGAGTGGCCGGCCTATTATCGCGAACTTCTCGCGGTTTACGAAGCAGTGCAACACTTCAGACACATTCTCGAAGCCCAGAACTGCATCATCTACACAGACCACAAGCCGCTCACCTACGCCTTCCGTCAGCGCCGCGAAAAACTGCCACCAGTTCAGCAGAACCAAATCAGTTTCATTGCACAATTTTCCACCTCCATTGAGCACATCAGCGGTTCCAGCAACGTAGTCGCCGACGCACTGTCTCGCGTCGACGCCATCACAGAGGCAACCATCGACTACTCGGCCATCGCCGAAGCCCAGCAAAATGACGCTGAGCTTCGCGAGCTTATCAACGGAGGCAACACATCAATCAAACTAGAACGCATCTCGATGCCTGGCTCCGATGTCATCCTACTCTGCGACACATCGACCTCGAGCCCGCGACTCTATCTACCCGCGAGCCACCGGCGCCAAGCATTCGACCGCCTGCACAACCTTTGTCACCCCGGCGTCCGCGCCACGACTCGACTAGTCGCTGAACGATTCGTGTGGCCAGGCATGCGCAAAGACTGCACCCACTGGTCTCAAACCTGCCTGGCCTGCCAGCGCGCCAAAATTAGCCGGCATGTGTCTTCAGCTCCAGGCGCCTTCGAAACGCCCCCGACCCGGTTCAAACACATCCATATCGACATCGTCGGCCCGCTTCCTCCAGCCGGCCCCTATCGATATCTTTTGACCGCCGTCGATCGTTTCACGAGGTGGCCTGAGGCCTGGCCCCTCGTGGACATCACAGCGGAACATGTAGCCGCCACCTTCTTCGCCGGATGGATTGCACGCTTCGGCGTTCCCGAGACCGTCACCACGGACCAAGGGCGCCAATTCGAAAGTCAGCTGTTTAACGAACTGGGCAAACGCTCAGGCTTTAAACACACCCGGACCACCAGCTACCACCCCTGCGCCAACGGGATGGTTGAACGGCTGCACCGCCAGTTGAAATCCGCGATCATGTGCCATACCAACTCCACATGGCTGGAAGCGCTCCCGGTTGCGCTACTCGGCATCCGGAGCGCCTTCAAAAGCGACTTACAAACAACGGCAGCCGACCTTGTCTACGGCGAACCCCTTCGCCTGCCAGGAGAGATGTTAGCACCAATACCCGCCAACAAGAACATCGCCGACCCCGCCGAATTCATCAACCGCCTCCATCGACAGATGGACAACCTACGCCCAACGCCTGCATCGAGCCACCAGCATAAGAAAGTGTTCGTCTTCAAGGAGCTGGCAACATGTACACATGTTTTCCTCAGAGACGACCGTCTTCGCGGTGCCCTTCAGGCACCGTACACAGGCCCATTCCTGGTGACCCAGCGCGGAGACAAAACATTCGTCATCCGCATTCGCGGGACCGACACACGGGTGTCCATCGACCGACTCAAGCCGGCCTACACCATCGCCGACGGCGCCACAACGAAGGCCCCTAGCCCGACAACTACAACACCAACACCACCCACGGGAGAATACACAACCCGCGCCGGGCGCCGAGTTCAAGTTCGCGTGCCACATGACATATAAACAAACCAGCCTCGCTAATCCTACCCCCGGAGCTCCTTTTCTTCCGCGGGGGGCTCATGTGGGGAACATATTGACCCACAATAAGGCTTCAAGAGAGCGCGGGAACTCAGGTGAACACCCCAGCGCCACCAAGCTAACGGAAGCGATACGCACAGCACCAGTACTACACCAGCGTCCATCCCGTTAACACACAAAACTCTCGAGACCAGTATCGCTTCGAACAACCTGTACATATTTCTTTACCTTTGTAAATAAAGATATTATTAAAGGAAGCTTTGTTTGAGAATTATTTCGCCCCGAAATATCCCTCCAGCTCATGCAGATCCTTCAAACGTTTATTCAATTTCCTTTTAATAAAATTAATTGTTTTTTATTTTAAATTCCACTAATAGATCATTACAAATATTATTATATATTAGAATTTGGGGTTAGATTTTGCACTTTTATACTTCTGCGGGTCCACTGATTATATATACAAAATTTGGTTGAGTTTGGTCAAACGACCTAGATTTTTCATTTTTACCCCCCCCTCAACCCCCACTTAATTTTGAGTCGATATGCACCAAAATCTAATCAGAGTCTTAATCTCAATGGATCAAAACTACGTGTGAAATTTGGTTTCGATATTCAAACTAGTTTTTGAGCTCAGCTCGTCCACAAAAATTTGGTAACGCACAGACTAACTAACTAACAGACATTTTGACAAAACAATTATTATCTCGAAAAATATAGTTTTTCTATGTTCACTTATTAGAGCTTTTTTGTAGAGCGAAATGCCATGGTTTAGCTCAATTTTTTTAATGGAAATAGTTTCAGCCGTTTTTGAGATATTTTGAAAAAAGAAGGAAAAAAACAACTATTTTTTCATGCACGATTACAATACTTGACCATACCCTGTATGGTAAAGTAAAAAAATTGGATTTTAATCAAATGTGCGCTCTTTGAAATAAATATGAGTTTAAGGTGGTTGTTTCGCGACAATACTAGCAAAAAGTTAATGCTAGAGTATATAGAAAAGACAATAAGGATTCATAGTTCATAAGCCCAAAACTTTTTGCTGTTTATATACCAATTCTAGCCAATCCCGTGCTCGTTTGACAAATTTGGCACCATTGTAAGAAATTGAATATTTTTATATTAAAATGACACATAAAATACATTTTAAATTTCTATAAAAATCGTTTTTTTTTTTTAACAAATGTAATCAACGCCTACGTTACTCTTTATGAAAATTATAATTTTGAAAAAATCTATATCATGCATCTTTTGTTGGTTAAATAAATGCGCTGTTGCCAAACTGTTTTTAGTGAGAATTTTTTTTTATACATTTTTCATTATTTATTCATTATTATCTCAGAAACTGTGTTGTAACTATGAATCAAAATTGTCTTAAAATATATATTGGTTATTGTTTAATGTTGGTTTAGTTTTTTATAAAAATGGTAAGAACGGTTTCTTAATTATAATTAAATTTGTATGTAAATTTTCCGATATCCCGTATAGCAGCGGTCGCCAAACTTTTTGACCTCACGGACCAGTTAATTCATAATTTAAATCCCGCGGACCACTAATAGGAAAAAATTGTGATCAAAGAACACATAAAATATACCTAGTTAATAAAATGAAACTATTAATAGTAACCAAGTTATGAAAGCTTTATTAATAAACCATAATAAAATAAACAAAAATTGTACAAACAAAACAATTAAAAGATGGTTTAAATATATCAAACTTTTAGCGTTATACATTCCTAGTGTGATGGATGTTCCTGCTTACTTGAAATAAGATTATGGATATTTGGATCCAATGTTGTTACTGCAAGACGGAGAACTGCATTTATTTCAAGCCGAGATCGGTACCGTGTTTTGATGACTGTGACAGATGAAAAGGCCTTTTCACATAAATAAGTTGTGGAGAATTGAATCAGAATTTTCATCGCCTGTTCACTAAGCAAAGGGTATTCACTTTTTATGGAAAGCCAAAACTGAGGTCTTGATAAGGATGAATGAAATTTAAATTTGAGAGTTTCGTCGGACGATAGGTCGATGAGGCTTTCTTTTAGATGCATGCTTAACTTACTATCCTGAATGTTCGCTGCAAACGGATCTATTATCCACATATTACCATGTCTGGGATCTTCATTCTTTGGGTAATAACGAGCAAAAGATTCTGTAAGTGATTCCAAGTGCTTTTTAACTAGGGTTACCACTTGCTGGTTAACATCATTCTCCTTCATGTATTCATCAAAATTAGAAAACATTTGCAGATCGTCTTCAACCAACCGCGTTTGCCACAGTAATATTTTCTTTTGAAACGCATCCATTTTACTTCGTAGTGTGAACACGTCCTTAAGTTGTCCTTGCAAAGATATGTTTAGTTCATTTAACAGGGAAAAAATATCTGCCAGGTATGCAAGCTTTGCTAGCCATTCATTGTCGGACAAGCATTTTTGCAATTTCGGATTATTTTGCTGCTGGAAAAATAATTTGACTTCTTCCCGCAAGGCGAATAGTCGGGTCAATATTTTGCCCCTCGACAGCCATCTCACCTCAGCATGACGAAGAAGATGAGTATACTCGGAACCCATTTCTTCGCAAAGTGCCTCAAATATTCGAGAATTGAGTGCTTTGCGTCGAATTTCCTTTATAATTTCAATGACATTTGATAATACTTCGTGTAGTTCTGGGGACATTTTTTTCGCTGCAAGTTGTTCTCGATGTATAATGCAGTGTGTAGATAAAATGTCTGGGTGACCAGCATTCTTCACCTTTACAACAATTCCTGAAAGATGTCCAGTCATATTTGCGGCACCATCTGTGCAGATCCCAATACATTTTTTCCAATCAATTTCATGTTCCCGGAAATAACTATTAAGTGCTTCAAAAATCTCAGAGCTGGTTGGTCTACCCGGCAAATTAAGCGAACAAAGTAGTTCTTCATGTAACTCTCCTTCACACTCAACCCTCACAAAACAAAGAAGAAGTGCTTTGTTTGTGATGTCCGTAGCTTCGTCAAGTTGGATTGAATAAAATGAAGAATTTTTCACCATTTTTATTATCTGATTTTCAATGTCTTCGGCCATATCTTCGATTCTGCTCTTGATAGTATTATTAGACATAGGAATTACTTTCAATTTCTGAACAGCCTGCATTCCCAAAATCTGTTCACAGGCTTTTAACATGCATGGCTTAATTAATTCTTCTCCAATCGTGTACGGCTTTTTGCATTTCGCGATCTGATTTGCTATGAGATAGGAAGCCTTTAGTAATGATTTATCTTCCATGGTCATTTTTCTTAAAGAAATAACTTGCTTTTGCATATTTTCATGCATTCTTTTAAAATATTCTAGCGGTTTTTTGCTAAATCCGGGTGTTTTGAATTCAAGTGTCTTTCAAGTTTTGAAGGTTTTAATGCATCGTTAGATAGGCTTTCAGAACATACAACACAGAGAGGCCGTGGATCCAGCTCACTGTCAGGTTCTTCAATGAATCCAAATCTTAAAACATAACTTAATATGATGAGTAAGTATATTCCACATTTTTCTGCGGACCAGCGAAATTTTCTCGCGGACCACCACTTTGGCAACATCTGCCGTATAGTGCAATGCTAAAGAGCCCGAAAAACTCGATTTTTGAAATTAAATATCTTTAAATTTCAGAAAAATCCTAAGAAAACGCATTTGGCGGAACAACTACCTTAAATCATGTCTTTGATCAAGCTCTCCTCCGTGGAGCCTATGATGAAAAAAAACTCAAGAAAGAAATGGGATGTCCCTAAATTACCTGAGGGGTTTGGGGGGAGGGAGGGGGTCGAGCTGAATCTCACGTGGGGGAGAAGGGGACCTCGGCAAATATCAAGTATTTTTTTCCGCAAGAAACAGTGTAAAAAAAATTATTTTACAAATTTTAGTAGTTCCTATTTAAGTATTTTATTGTTCGATTTTAGACTACTTTCTTAGTAGTCTTAAATAAAAATAATTAACTCAATTATGTTTTTTAAATAAATCCAACGCAACCAAGCACAGATTAACGTATTTACTTTATATATACTTTATAGTAAATTTTTCTAATCGAGCAAATACATTTATCTCAGAATGATTTCCTCTCTAGGATTAAGCCAAAAATGCAAGTTGGGTTCGACTCCTGGGGGGGGGGGGGGCAATCGAAACCTTCTAACATGAAATAGTGGGAGATAAATTTAACCGAATTTATCGCGCGGAGAATTTACCACTGCTCGAAGCCCCTAAAACCTTAGTAAATTGGATATTGAATTGTATCTAAGTTTCTGAGATTGGCTCGTGATCCCGGCTTCTTTTCCTTCTACTCTGTTCTTTTCACGATGGAGGGGCCAGCCCATACAGGCCTTTAGGGGATCCACCTTCTGGTGTATCTCCTTCTCTCATCAATATCATTAAAAAAAAAAAAAAAATTTACACTAAAAATTTGAAAAATCTCACGTGAGATTAAGGGGGAGGGGGTCGAAAGTTCTCCAAAATCTCCTCACGTAATTAAGGGACCGCCCCAAAGAAAGTGTTATCATCAGCCTAAAAATTTAATTTAATTTACAACTTTCAAAAACACAACATTACAAAATTTTACATTTTCACTATTAATAAAATAGTTTTGTACCTTAGAAAAATATTAATTTGCCACCAATCGACGCAGAAGTATTTAAATAATAATCTATATAATAATTTCAGAAAAATCCTAAGAAAACTCATTTGGCGGAACAACTACCTTAAAATTTCAAAAATAGCAACCAAAAACATGTTATTTATTTATTTATCCAGTAGATGGCATTTCACTCGTGTTTGTTTACTCACACATACACACACACACAGTCAGCTCACAGCAGCTCCGTTGTCTTGTCAAGCATGTATTTATTTCTCTTGAGGAGGAAATTATCAGTCAGTTGCTTGTGTGTTTATGATATGTGGTGATGAATCACAATGTAAATATCTCTAACAGGATTATTCTTATTAATTATATTAAAAACAATTTTAAACTGATGTGTTTTAGCTAAAAAAACAATTCTCAACAATGTTTATTTTTTAATAATGTGTTGAAACAATGACAATATTTGTGAGCGCAGTGTATTGTTTGATCATATATTCATTGAGTGTTGCGTTTATTTAAAAAAGTGATGGAAAAATTTCCGGTACCCAAGCCCCGTCTTCAGCAAACAACGGACAGTGCAAAAAAACCGATTCCCTTGCCCCGACAACGTATTCCTAACATTTCACCTTCGGGTAAAATTTCCAGCACCCCGGATCTCTCCAACATGCCCAAATCAACAGAAACAAAAAACAAATTTCGGGATGAGGGAGCGAAAATCCTGAAAAATTTTGTCCCTAAAAGTTTATCCGTGATTGTTCCTCCACCCACACCTGACAAAGAGCATATTGATGAGAAACTATTACGTTTCGAGCGTACGCATTCCCTGCCGTCTGACGATATCTTCCAATCAATCACATTCCATTCTCCACTTATTAAAAAAACAGAACAATTAAATTTTGACATCGAAACCGAGCCCGATGATCAGCTTGTTGGGAGCGCACCTCCCCCAATATATCCCCCGCCACCGTTACCCGATGAATCGGTTTACGATGAAGTTCAATCCGTGTTATCAAGTCATTCAAGTAATTATGGATCATCCTACTATTCTCCTAGCGTTATTTCCGATCAAAACTCCGTTTATGAGGAGGTATCTTCGATAATTGATATTCACAAAAAAAACGGCCCCTCTAGATTATCAACCAGATCGGAATCGTGGTCATTTCACGACCAAAGAGCCGAAAGTGCAAACAGTAGTACTTCCCCGTCTATTCTATCCGATCTTGAGGCTACACGCTTTGGAAGTTTTGATGATATGTTTGAAGACGATTCTTCAGAAAGTTCACCAAAAAATTCATTTTCCCAAGATATTTATACTAATGTAGAAATTCTTCGTCAAGAAGAAGCTAGACATGGTCCAGCTACGCAATCCATTATATTTGAATTCGATCCCCTTTTTGAGAAACGAAATGATCCCGAAGAACATATTTATGGGAAAATCAATAGGGTTATTCCATCAGCGCCTAAAACACAAGAAAAGCCTCCGATTCCTCCTAGAAGATTTGATTCCATTGTAGATACTCAGATTATTGAAGAAGAAAATGAAGTTGGATCATCGCCTGAACCAGAAAATAATTCTCAAGAGCCTCCAAAAAGTAGACGCGCTCTAATGAGATGGGAAAGTGTCAAAAGAGCAATGAGAAGGGTGGCCGATTCACCTCATTTAGTTCGTCGTGCTCGTCCGCAAATCGAGAATGTTAATTCGCAAACGGTTGAACCGAAAGAGCATGTTGAGAAACCGCGATTGTACCAACAAACCTCATCCAGTTATTCGGGAGTTTTGTATAAAAACGCAGTGGGGCTGGAACGCCATAAAGACTATGTTCCTCGTTGGTGCACACTTAGTGAAGGAAAACTCACATTATACCAAGATAAAACTTCACTCAATGTCAAGGAAGTTATACCATTGGATAAAATCCTTAGTATACACTTAATGCGGGATTTTAAAGCCAGGTTAGTAAAAATTTGAATATATATTATCTATCTATCTACTCTTATTAAATGAGCAAAAATTGTATATTTATATATATTTTATTTTGAAAACGGCTCTACCGATTTTAATGAAACAAACTCTATTAACAAGTTTTGAGGATGAGAAAGCAATCTGGTTAGGTCTGGACCTCATCAAAATTCATCTTAATTGCCTTTTTCTTAATTAAAGTAATTATTGACAGATGAAAATATCAATAAAAAAGTTTGTTTACATTTTTTTCAGTTACCTATCTTTTATTATTAATTAGTTTTTTAATTTTAAAACCCACCAATACTTAATACCAAATATTGTTATATATTAGAATTGGCCAATTTAATTGATTAAAAAAAAACTCGATAAATTGTTATTTAATTAAAAAAAATAATTATTCGGAATTTATTTATGTACCTATATACACATAATCAGGTTAGAAATGCAAAAATACGATGCGGGGTGGGGGCAGTGGGGGGGGGGGGGGTGCGTGGTTATGAGGGGGGCCCAGGGGGCGTGTACTATATATTTGTATTTCTTTTAATTTGAAAACGGCTCTCAAATAAATATCGACCTTTTTATCAGAATTTTAAATTAACTTAAGCAAAAAGTTACCGAGCATCGCTCGGTGGCTCCAGGTACTAATCTTATTAAACAAGCAAAACTTGTAAATATATAATTAGGAAGGTAAAAATTTTCGACCCCCCCCCCCCTCCTAAAATCGATTTAAAATTCAAAAAACTGATATGTGTAAAATTATAACCGAATTTTTGATAGTAATAACTAACCAGTGCCACCTAGGCGTTGAAATTTAAATGTGATTTAACACAGGGGATCGTACTTTTTAAGACTTTTGAATGTAATATAATTTTTATTTTTCAATATTTTGGTATGAAAATGTGTTGGGGTCGCTGGACACAAATCTAATGTGCCGGCGTTGGAATTCGGATTGGCCAGGCCTGCTTTAAATCATCGAGGAATATATATAAATAAATACAAATCTTATATAAAAAAACAATCTGAGACCGTTTATTTGATGTCCAAACGTTTCAGGATAAATTCTTCCTTTATTAATGGAAATTTCTACAAAATAGAAAAAATACTAGCTTTAAAAAAGGTTTCAAATTTGTTAAAATTGTATTGGTTCAAGATGAAACACAATTAATTAAATTAATCTTAGACTACTAGGTAGGTTTCACAAATGAAAGAAATATTGTTTATGAGCAAGCTCAATACATATTTCGGACGACGAGCCTATCTTCAGTAGTTTATATTGTATTGATTGACTAAATATAATGCTGTTTTGAGATTAGTAAAGTCAACATTTTAGAGATAAAACGGAATTACAAAAAAAAAAAAAAATTATATATATTTCAAACAAACAATCAAAATTATTCAAAAGTCACATAAAGACTGTTTTTCTATATTTAGTAGGAATTAAAAAAAAATATTATATCGTCGCCTTAGAGTGTAAACCTGCTAACTCCATTATACGACATCAAATAAACAAAATACATGAATCAATTAGATCTCAAAAAAAAATCTTAATAATTATTAAGTGGATATTGATGAGGCAGTCCAAAAAAAAAGAAGAAGATAATTTACACTATCTTTTTATTCATAAAACCGATGTTTCGGAGGATATTCCCTCCTTCTTCAGGGTTTTGAAAAGTCAGTGAAGGAAATCCAATGCGGCATTCCCCTCTGTCTCCTTTTTCAGTGGCAGTAACAATAATATCTTGTATTTCATTCTCAGCAGAATTACAATGTAATAATGAGTTTGATGATGATTCTTCTGAGAATGAAATACAAGATATTATTGTTACTGCTACTGAAAGAGCAGAGAAGATCATTGGATTTCCTTCACTGACTTTTCAAAACCTGAAGAAGAATATCCTCCGAAACGTCGGTTTTATGAATAAAAAGATAGTGTAAATTATCTTCTTCTTTTTTTGGACTGCTCATCAATATCCACTTAATTCACTTATCAGTCCGTCTCAAAAATTACTCCAATCTTATTAATAATTATTTTTAACAATTATTTCACTTAATTATCAACTAATAATGATTAAATAATTAATTATTAAATAAATAATTATTAAATCGAAAAGTTACAACAATTAAAATAAGTGTTTATACTTAATGATCTTAAAACTTCGTTATACACAGATTTAAGGGATTATTTTCTACTTAATAGAAGAACTAGTTAAAATTCTTGAGTTTTTTTTTAAATGTAAATCAAATTTTTGATTTTGATTTTTTCTAAAAAGTACCACTTTTAAAATTTTCAAAAAAATTCTGTAAATAGATAGTACTTTCATAAACTACTATGCAAAGATAATGATGGGATGGTAATGGGGTTTATGTTTAAAAAAATTATTACTGACTCTTGTTTTTCATAAATACCCAGTTTTGACCAAATAATAATGATTTTAATGTAGTGAAACGACATTTTATGAAAAATCACTTTGTGTATATTAAACTAACTTCTAGAAAATGATGTAGACCAAACCCAATTGGCTTTTTCAAAATTTAAACAGTGAATTTCTGAACATGGATCTCCTTCTTCAAATAAAATCTTATTTATACTCAACAATTTCACATCTTTAGCCACTTTTTAGGTCAGTACTGATGTTTTTCTTATTGGTTTACAATTAATATTTTTAGTTCTGTGTAAATTTTTAATGAAGTTAAAATAAATCTCACCCTTCAATATCACTCATAAATAAATATATAGTCTTGTTATAAAATCTGCTAACTATTGTAAAGCTGACCTAATGAAATAATTATTCATGTATTCACCAAACAACAAAACAATATGTTCAACTTGAATTGTAGATTTTTATAATGTCATTTTGTTATAGGTACAGCCCTAGCAATTTTGCCCGAAGCCGCCATTTAAATATAGCCTAAGAAATATATGTTCCATGAATTTATTATTAAACAGTTATTTAACTAGCACAGTGTTTATTTCATAAACATAGTTTAATATACACAAATGATTTTTCATAAAATGTCGTTTCACTACATTAAAATCATTATTATTTGGTCAAAACTGGCTATTTATGAAAAACAAGAGTCAGTAATAATTTTTTTAAACATAGACCCCATTACCATCCCATCATTATACTTTGCATAGTAGTTTATGAAAGTACTATCTATTTACAGAATTTTTTTGAAAATTTTAAAAGTGGTACTTTTTAGAAAAAATCAAAAATTTTATTTACATTAAAAAAAAAAAATTATTACAACCTATGTCATGTTGTATGTCTCTGAAAAGAGCATTAAAAAAGCTGCAAAATGACACCTGTCCCACCTCTTTAACTCAATTAAGACAGCTTTTAGAGCAGTTTCAAAATTGTTTGTTCGTGGTTTTTTGCGATTTTTTGAAAACTTCACAAGGCCTTATAAAAAAAACTATTCAAGATAAAAATTTGAAATGTTGTATTTTTATTCATATTAGCACAGCATATCAGTGTACCAAATTTCAAGAAAATCTAAAGTGGGAGGTAATATTTTTATTTATTGGCACTGGAATGACTCAGAGAGAGAATTAGTATACACACGTGGAAAGAATGAGCGAAGACCGAATTCTCAAGAAAATTTTAACGAACAACCCAACAGGGAAAAGAAGAAGTAGAGGTCGACCTAAAAAACGCTGGCAGTACGAGTTAGGATAAACAGACCACAGGTATATCAATAAGAAGAAGAAGAATTTTTATTCAGGCTAATTTAACCTCCAAGATAATTTGTATCATTGTCTATTTTCAAAATATTTATTTCCTTATAGTTGCTTTATATTTCCTTATTTAAATTAACTAATTTTCCAAATTTCCGTCAATAAAGGGCGAATTTCTTCTGAAACGTTTTTGGATTTTTAACCGACTTCAAAAAAGGAGGAGTTTCTCAATTCGACTGAATTTTTTTTTTTGTCTATGTTACCTCATATCTTCGCCAATTGTGAACCGATTTTGATGATTTTTTTGCATTGGGTTCAGTCTAGTTTCTGATTGGTCCCGTTTTTATTTCATTGGTATTGGACCTTTTTTATATGTTTGTTCAGGCATAACTTCTTTGTTTATGAACCGATTTTAATGATTCTTTTTTTATTGGAAAGAGGGGATACCTTAGGGGTGGCACCATATTAATTTGGTCAAGTTCTAAGATATGATCAATGACGAAATAACGTAAATCTCCAATTCTTATGACCAAATAATCGAAATTATAATAAATAAAATCTTTTATAAAAAATCTTAAAACATTCATTTAAAACCCTCAAATGTTTCGAGACAATTTCTATATTTATGAATTGAATTTTATTATCAATTTCTGATTCATTCGCCCAACGTTTTCTCTTACGAGATGCATGCAAGGTATTATATTAAGTCACTATTAATAACATCACTAAAAAGAGAAAAATAGAAATAATTTTTATAAAAAAATAAATAAAACCGACTTCAAAAAAATTAAATGCAACAAATAAAAAAATAATAACTTAAAAATCAAATAAAATACACTAAAAGGTATAAAATAATTATCTTATTTAGTTACAACTAAACGACGAAATATTAACATGAAATTACTTTTTGAAGTCGGTGCAAAACATATACATTTTATAATAAACGCTAGTTCATTTTCTTAAAAAAAATTATCAAATTTTCAGATTGTTTTTATAAAAGAATTGTATTTATTTAATTCGAATCAATTACTTATCTCTAATATAATATGTGTAAACATTTTCAAAATTTTATGTTTATTAATTGACGGAGATATTGCAATGCGGAACACCTGAAATATACATAATAAATACAAAAAAAAAAAAAAAAAACGAAATCTATTATTTTATTTATAGGACAATATATTAAAAGCGTTAACGGACGCTTATGCTCATCATGTGGTTATCCGAAGACCTATTTTAGAATCTGAAAGACGCAGAGATGCTGTGATTGCCAATTTGATTGCCTCCTCAGACGCCTATGACGATCTGCTCACCAAATCCAATAAAGGACTCGAATTTTATAGGAAACTCGAGACCAATGTCACTAAACTATTGCAACGAGTTAAAGGAACTTGCAAGGTATTTATTTATCTATCTTTTTTTATTTATTATAATGAAATGTTTGCCTTTTTGGGCTTTGATTTTTTTTTTATTTAAGTTGACTTCGAGGTCATAGCAATATTTATACCTATAGAGTAAATACAAGTAATAAATAAATTGAGAAATTACATTAGAAAAATATATAAGTATAAAATAAAATATTAAAATTCACATAAAATATAAATACAAATAGTCCAGGCAAATTCCGATTTTAACAGAAATAATTCCCGGTAAAGATTTTATTGCTGGAATACCTTTATTGATACTCCAATATTACTACCCTAAGTTTTCCCCCAAATCTGTGTTGTGGAAATTTTTCTACGCGCCTCAAAATGAGAAAATTTCGGAGTTTTTTCAGTTTTTCTTGAATAACTCTAAAACGGCTGATCAAATCAAAAAGATATCTATTAAATAAATTAAAGCGCTTTGAATTACTCGTAAAATGATAACAATTTGTCTATTTAGGTTAAGTAGAACCGGTACTAGCGCTTGTCAAAAAACAGCCCCCGGGATCACTTTTGAATATCCCTAAAACTCGTACTTTTTTCGATTTTTCCCCATTTTGACCATGAAGGAACACGTTTTTGACAAAGACAACTCTATACATTTTTAAACTAGATTAAATATGCTACAATTTAAACAAAGATTCATCTTAATTGGATAATGATAACCCATGCCGCAATGAGGTTGAAGTTTACCGGTATTTTTTTGCAAAAAATCGCAGTTTTTCCTTCATAAAATGAAAACCACTCATCCTAGAAACTTGATTTTTGTCTCATTCGCTAGTAAATTTTATTTTGCTTGAACGTATACTTGGACCACTTTTTTGATAAAACTTAGATTTATAGATATCCTACATTTTCCAGACAGGATATGATCCTAATCCTCAAAAGCGTCATGGAAAATGCTGGATATCTATAAATATAAGATTTTTATCAAAAAAGCGGTCGAAGTAAACGTTCAAGTCAACAAAATTTACTAGCGAATGAGACAAAATCAAGTTTCTAGGATGAGTGGTTTTCATTTTATGAAGGAAAAACTGCGATTTTTTGCAAAAAACGGCAAACTTCAACCTCATTGCGGCACGGGCTACCATTATCCAATTAAGATGAGATCTTTATTTAAATCGTAGCAAATTTAATCTAGTTTAAAAATGTATAAAGTAGTCTTTGTCGAAAATGTGCTCCTTCATGGTCAAAATTGGGAAAAATCGAAAAAAGTAGAGTTTTAGGGATAATCAGTAGAGATTGTGGTGTTGGTGCAAGGTGAAACATCTTTAATAAAGATAAGAGTAAATAGATATTTTATTTAACTCATAGTAAATCCATATTAAATAAAATATCTATTTACTCTTATCTTTGTTTTAGGGATATTCAAAAGTGATCCCGGGGGCTGTTTTTTGACAGGCGCTAGTACCGGTTCTACTGAACCTAAATAGATGAAATTGTTATCATTTTACGCGTAATTCAAAGAGCTTTAATTTATCTAATAGATATCTTTTTGATTTGATAAGCCGTTTTAGAGTTATTCAAGAAAAACTGAAAAAACTCCGAAATTTTCTCATTTTGAGGCGCGTAGAAAAATTTCCACAACACAGATTTGGGGGAAAACTTATGGTAGTAATATTGGAGTATCAATAAAGGTATTCCAGCAATAAAATCTTTACCGGGAATTATTTCCTGTTTATGCCATTTTTTCACGTAATTTGCCTGGACTTAAAGGACTTTGAAAATAAAATTTTGTTTGTATTAAAATAAACAAAGCTCAAGTTGTCTTCGTTCAGTTTTTAAAACATCTACTTTTTAATATAGGAAAACTTATGGTATTTACCGAGTTAATTTATTGCTTCATGCTTAATATTTATATTTTTAAGACTAGGTTTAAATAAATGATCATTCATTTTAAGCTAAATAGATATTTTGTAATTAATAAAATAATCGCTTATTTCAGGTCCAGGATGAAGAGCGAGAACAAATCCTAATAAAGAATAATAAGAAGATTTCGAGCCAAGAGATAACCTCGTCGCCGAAGAAATCGGTCTCTAGCGGGCCTAAGCTCAAGGACTACCTGGCTTCGATGAACGCGGCTGCCCTCGGCTCAGGTGGCCTGAACACTTACCCGTCCTCCGTTCGGCCAGCGCCCGTCGGAAGTGAAGCGGCCATAAACGACTGCGACGCCATCCTGGCTTCCAAATACTCAGCCACCACTACCAACAACTACCCCTCTTACCCGCAGCAGACGGGCTACCCCACTGCGCAGGCGTATTCCGCCTCCTATGGCGCTTATCCTCAAACCACATTGCCATCCTCAACCACTTCCAATGATATTAGTAATAACCCGAATCGTTCCAATCCTTATAACAACCCAAATTATCCATCTTCTCAACCAGCTCAGAGTTATAAATTGCCTTCTGGGACGAAAACGCCTGCCCCGGCTGCTCAATATCCAGCCCAGGCAGCCTACGCTTCTCCAGCCAATTACCAGACGCCTTCTGCGAATCCTTACGCTGTTCCCTCGAACGACCCCTATTCGTCTTATCAGCCGCAGGTTGCTCCCGAATCCTCGCCAAAGTATCAAAATCCTCAAGCTCAAACTTATTCAGGATACTCGTATCCTTCGGGTTACGCTTACCCGAATGCAACTCCGCAATCTACCGGCGCCCCGAGCAACTACCCTACCCCCTCAGAGCCCGTCTACCAAACGGCAGCTTCGTATCAAATGCTTGATCAGTCGTATCCCATGGCAGGGGGGCATCAACCCTCCGTCGCAGCTACGCAGGCGTATCAAACGCCCGCCGCTCAAAATTACCCTTCTCAAACGATCCCGCCTGTCTACTCGTATAATCCATCGTATGCAATGAGCCAGCATTACCCAGGGTATCCTTCTGCGACGCAGCCTTCGTATTCGACGGCGGCCGCCTCTTCGTATTCAGCATCTGCTGCTCAAGCGGACCAATCGCCTTTAAATCTGACGACCACATTCGCTCAGTCTCTGCCCTCAACGAACGACTCTTCGGCATCCAATCCTTATCAAGTCAACTCTTCTATGTACTCGAATTATCCAACAAATAATCATACAGCTACGATTTGAATTCAATATCTTTATTTCAAAAATGAAAAACAGGCATCTATTTTTGAATTGTTTGTTTATTTTTCACCATACAGGGTGGGGCATAAGTCAGAGTTCAAATGCATAGTAAAAAATAAAAAATATATTAAAATTTCAATTTAACGAAAAATTTAAATCAAGTCACTTAAGTTCTGGAAGAAAATTAAAATTAAAGTCCATATCACCCATATTATTTAATTAATCAAATTAGCAGGTATTTGGACGGGAAAGTAGCAAATCAAAAAATTCTCATCGATTTATGCGACGTTTTGCCAATTTTATTTCGTTTTCATCAGGCGGCTCAATGATAATAATTAATTGTAAGATATAATAGATATACACATATTTCTGAATTAACTCAATTGTATCTAATTCTTTTTATGGCCCGAACAATTATTAATATATAGCTTTTAACTCAAGCAAAAAGTTTTAAATAAAGTGGATATTGATGAGGCAGTCCAAAAAAAGAAGAAGATAATTTACACTATCTTTTTATTCATAAAACCGACGTTTCGGAAGCTATTCCCTCCTTCTTCAGGGTTTTGAAAAGTCAGTGAAGGAAATCCAATTAGTTTTAAATAATTTTTTGCAAGCAGAAAGTTGAAAAAAATTAATTTGTCTTTATTAATACGCTGCTTGCCGCGTGAAGACACCAAGAGTATTTTTGAATATACAGTGGTACCTTGAGATACGAATGTCCTAACATACGAATGTTTTGAGATACAACATGAAATATTCTAAAATTTATACCTCGACATACAACGAAAAATTTGAGATACGAATTTGCGATGTGCCTTATTTGATGATAGGTGTCTCATATTCTTTCGTAACATTTTAAAAAGAAGGCAGAAGAAACAGACCTCTCTTGATCGTTACCTTATGAAGGTCAGGAAAAGTGAGGTCAAAAAGGCTGACGTTAAAGTGATGATTAATAAACATTGTGTGTTATTAATATATTAATAAACATTTTGTGTATATATAACCATTATAATATTAAGAAATGAATTTAATTTTATTTAGGAACGAATCTAAGATTTTGATAGAAATATTTTTAGTTGAAAGGAGTGAAAAATATTTGGCTTTATTTCTTATATATGTTTCAAATCGGAGAGAAATTTGTCTTAAGGGTTTGGCTAATGGCCCGGCAAGCAAGCTAGTTACCTAGAGCTTGGGTTCGATTCCTGAAGGGAGGAAGCCCTCTGATATGCAATGTAAAAATCCTATACTACTAAGGGCATTTGTGCCTGCCTGTGTATGTACCTATCTATCTATCTATGTACCGAAGGAGACAATAAAAGAGTGTGTCTTCTGCTGGAATTATAAATTTTATTTATTTATAACGAAACTATAGTCTCGTTATAAATAAATAAAATTTATAATTCCAGCAGAAGATACACTCTTTTATTGTCTCCTTCAATATATCAAAAATTCTGCTACTCTCGGCAAAAACTTTCAATTTATCTATGTACCTATATCCGTCCCCCCAGGGGGTGGGAGGGTGGGGTCCAGCGGTGGCGGGACCCCGATACGCCACTGGAGTAGGGTTCGAAGGGGGGTCCAGGGGCTAGCCTCTGGCTTTGCAGCTAGTATTTCTACTAAAATCTTAGATTAGTTCCTAAATAAAATTAAATTCATTTATTTATATCCTAACTTAACGGTAAAAATTCAGTATGAATATTTATTTTTTATTTTTTTATATACATTTAATTTCTATTAAAATAAAAATTATCTGAAGCAGAGGAATTTAAAAATTTCGCAAACGCCATGTTTGTCTAATGCACAAAACGACCGCTAGTTGCATGAAAACAATGCTTTAACAATAACCTCAAATTTAAATCAATATATTAACTCAAATTTAAATCTCACTTGTAGCCATAGAATCGTAGAATAAAAGACATATACTCGTTACTAAAACGTCAACTTGTCAAGTGAACCGATTTTTTTTTATTGTTTTTCTTTCCGAAAATAATCGTAAGTACTTATATTTTAATGAATTTGAAATTGTATTTGAAATTCTTCATCAATATAAATTTATATCAATGAAATATTTTTTAGACAAATGGATAAATGTTTGACTGGTGTCAAAAGAAAAGAAGATACTGATGAGGATACACATGAGAATAAAAGAAAAAAAGAACAAGGAGGTAAAGCTAGCAAGAAAGGGCAATTGAGAGTTGATCGTATTTATCATTAGGATTCACAAGTGGTATTATTTATTACCTAGAGATATAGATGGTTTCTAAAAACCAATGGGTTTGTTGTGTTGGCTTAAGATAGTATGAGGCCCCAGCTGTCACCTCTCTTATTTATTTAACTGTTCATTCATTGGAACAAAATGTTCAGACAGCTAGATTGGAATCATAAACAGATAGGATTAAACATCAATGGAAAATACATCAACAATCTGAAAATAATAGCGACATCGGTCAAAACAGATTACGGATAAGATACACACCGCGAATGTCAAAAAGTGAGCCTAAAAATTAATGCAATTAATTAATCGTATGTTTCCTGTATTTGATTCAATCGCGAATTGAATGTAGGTGATTTTTGTCAAATATTAAGTGAAAATAATATCTGAACCTATATATTTCTAACTTGAAATAATGAAGTTAAATAAATTTATAATTTACTCATTAATATATTAAAGAATAATTAACATATTAACGAGAATTGTTTTATTTTTCAGTATGATAAAATTGTACTAAACTGACAATGACTCGTTTAAATATTCAAACACCACAACACTCGAGGTATATGAGTCAAACCATTGACTAGGATGTAGTTGTCGGTTGCCACAGGATACTTCTCCCATAAGAAATGAAAGAATTTTTCTGTTTTTGGTTCTTAATATTTTATTCAGGAGACGTTTCGACAAGTATGCCTTGTCATCATCAGTCTATAAAGTAGATTAAACAAAGAGCATGAGTATAAATTATTATACTTGCTCTTCATTGACAAATTTATACTCATGCTCTTTGTTTAATCTACTTTATAGACTGATGATGACAAGGCATACTTGTCGAAACGTCTCCTGAATAAAATATTAAGAACCAAAAACAGAAAAATTCTTTCATTTCTTATGGGAGAAGTACCCTGTGGCAACCGACAACTACATCCTAGTCAATGGTTTGACTCATATACCTCAGAGTGTTGTGGTGTTTGAGAATTCTTTTGATCGCGCTTTTTAACAAGATATATATCGCGAGACTACTGCTGGTTGAAGCTATTGGAGTCTGCTGAGTCTTAAATCTGGACCAAGAGAGAATGAAAAAGATATGATCCATTTAGCTATAATCCAACGTCATTTTGCGTTTAGCCCGCATGACACTTGGATGGATCACCAAATGAATTTGAAATCTGAGATATTATATATTCAATCTCCCAGTCCAGAGCGCCCGATCTCTTAGCACGTATGTTAGGTGCCTGTCATTAATTAATCATATGTTTCCTGTATTTGATTCAATCGGGAATCAAATGCAGGTGATTTTTGTCAAATATTAAGTCAAAATAATATAAATTTCTAACTTGAAATAATGAAGTTAAATAAATTTATAACTTTCCCATTAATATATTAAAGCAGTGTTTCTCAAACTTTTTCGAATGTGGAACCTAAAGTTTGGATGCTAAGCGTGGAACCCGACAATCTTGTGATTCGAGTTAAAGCGTAGTTATGGGAATGGGATTCACACAACTAATCCAAAATTGCACCTTCCTTTTGAACGCTAGAATTTTTTCACCTGCTGTGAATTTTATTGCGGAACCCTTGGCGAGTTTTCATGGAACTCCAGGGTTCCTCGGAACACACTTTGAGAAACACTATATTAAAGAATAATTAATGGGTTTGTTGTGTTCGAGATTGTTGGCTTCAGATAGTTTGAGTAAGGTGACCAGACGTCCCACTTTTTGGCGGGCCAGTCCCGACTTTTAACAATTTGTCCCACGTCCCTCGGCATTTAGAAAATCCCGATTTTTGGAGAAAATTCGAATTGATAAGGATAAGGTTAAATCTTGGGCATCAGCAGTGGCGTAGCGAGTTTCACTCGCGCCCGGGGCACAATACCTTTTTAGCGCCCCCCCCCCCCATTCGAAAACCATATAATAATATTATATGTAAAATATACTCGCAAATTAATAAATAAATAAAGTAAAATAAAGTCATAGGCTCAAGCTAGGCTTTAAATTTGAGACAAACAATGTAGTTGAGAAATCAAGACTAGATTTTGAAATGTATATGATCATCTCTCTAGAATTAGTTCAAAAGATACCTATTATTTATTTTACATATTTATAAAGGAATATTTAAAAAACACGCAGTTTTAAAACAATAAAAAAGTAAATATTTATTGTCTCTAAGGAGATACATATACTTATTTAATAATAATATGATTATAATACATTAATAAAACTAATTACTATGTACTAGTATAAATTTTCCTTGCTTGTGATGAAGCAAATTTATCAATAATATCATCAAAGTTGGATCATTTCAAATTTTTTTCAAAGACGTGCCATTTCTATTATGAATATATTATTAAAGTTTGATTTAGAATTTAGACTATTAGTGTTCATTTTTTTCCTTTTTATTTACGATATAACATTTATTATATTACGCTGGCACTAAATTTAAAATATATTTTCCAGAAATCAATTATAATAAAAATAATTATCCAGCAATTTTTTGTTTTGCGGACCATTTAGCGCCCTTTGTGAGTAGCGCCCGGGGCATAATCCCCCCCCCCCTCGCTACGCCACTGCCTAAAAATAAGTCTGTAGTCTGTAAACATTGCAATCCAAAAAGATTTACCACCAATTCAATGCAAATTTATTTGGTTCAAAAGTAATGTCATTTAAGAATAAAATGTGTTTAGAAAAAAATAGAAGAAAAAGTCTAGCATGGAAGAAGTTCTGGAGATTAAAATAAATATATATTTAAAAACAATGAAATCTCTATAAAATAAAATTAAGATATATAAGGTAAAGTAGTTGACACTTTTTTTCGAAAAAGTAAAATAATAAGAAAACCGCAGGAAGGAATAAATTGCAATAAGTCATTCTATATATATAGTGTGGCATTCTAGCAACAAAAGTGGAAAGCACTATGCCACCAGCCCGCCGGACATCGTAATTGTGACCAGCTAAAACAAGCAGAGCACATGAAGTTGGAATTTTGCCAGTTTTTTTTAAATAAAAACTAAAGCATTTTGTTGCGAAGTAAGTATTGGAAATGATTATTATTTTATCATTGTGGGTGAAGTGGCGGTTGATTTGTGTTCTTGGAATGTTCTAAATTCATAATCTATTGAAAATGACACAAAAATGTATACAATTTCTTTGTTAGCCCCGGGTGTCAACTACTCAACTTAGAAATGGTTAAGTATTGAGTAGATGTTAACCGGTGTCAACTACTCGCTAATTGTATAATTTGATAAATCGGATTTAATTAAATTAAATTTAGTTGTTATCAGCCGGAAACGCCCCTGACATTTTTAAGATTCCAGAACCATCGTGACCAATAGATGCCACGGGGTGTCAACTATTGGAATTAGTGAGTGTCAACTTCTGATTTGTTCCTTTGACATTTCGTAGATGCCTCCGACGAAGGGAAATTTCAGGAACTATACGCAAGAGGCTATGGAAGATGTGCGACTGCATAAGACACCATATAAAACTGCAATTTAAAGTCCCTAGGATCACCTTGAAGTACAAGGCTGAAGGAAACACCCAAGTGAATGGTGTGTGAAACGGGTACAACAATTTCAGCAATGCAAAAGTGTGTCAGACTCTGAAACTGGCCATAAAGGGAAGATAAGCTCGAATTTTAAGTGGGAGATAAATTTAACCGAATTTATCGCGCGGAGAATTTACCACTGCTCGAAGCCCCTAAAACCTTAGTAAATTGGATATTGAATTGTATCTAAGTTTCTGAGATTGGCTCGTGATCCCGGCTTCTTTTCCTTCTACTCTGTTCTTTTCACGATGGAGGGGCCAGCCCATACAGGCCTTTAGGGGATCCACCTTCTGGTGTATCTCCTTCTCACATCAATATCATTCAAAAAAAAAAAAAAGAATACGAATGGAAGGCTGTGCTATTTTTCAGTTAAAATGAGTAAAACTATAAATATTTTTTTGATTCCCGAACTATAATATCTATGATTCTGTAGAAAACCCATACTCTAAATAAAAATAACATTCCTGTGTTCATACTTTACAAAAACCAATCAATTTAAAGCCTCTTCTTCATATGTCAACTACTGATCCAGAAGAGTGTCAACTACTAAGTTTTTTTTCGCTGGGTATCAACTATTGAATCGATTCCCTTTTTTAAAAAAAATATATATATTTTTAAATTCACCTTCCTGAATTAATGCTTGCAGAATTATGATAGAGGAATTGTTACTGCAACTATTACTGACGAAACAGTTTCCATAAAGTGAACGAAGCCTGAGCAATGTGAGCGAATAGGAAAAAAATTCCTTAAAGTGTCAACTACTGGGTACTTTACCTTAAAAGTCGTCTTTTACATATGGAGTCCAGACCTAGATCATTACAGCTAAAACTACTAGATCTAGAGAGAACAAAAAGAACTATGATAAGATCCATACTGCTAATAAAAAGGATAGATCATATAAAAACTGAATCATTGTATAAAAGGTCCAAGATTGAAGACTTAAGAGTAATAATAAAAAGATCTAAATGGAGATGGGCTAGGAAAGAAGATGATAGATGGTCCAATAGCAATGAAAAGAAAAAGGGGTGGACATCGCCGAAATGACGGGCAAAGATTGGTGTAGGGTTGCCAGGCAGAGAAAAGCATGGCAATTTCTAGGAGAGGCCTATGCCCATAAGGGCCTAGTTTCAAGATAACAATTTTTTGTAAACAACTTGTATTCTAAGTTAATTTGTTCAATAAAGGCTTGATTTAAACTAATGTGTATGACAATTTTTCATCTTCAGACATGAAAATCATTCACAATTGTTAATTTTTTTGTATCTTTGGTGCTAATGAAAGTAAAAAAAGGACTGAAACATTATATACAGTCAAATCTCGATAATTCGAACTCTTCAGCTGTTATTTCGGTAAATCGAAAAAATGCTGTGTATTCGATAACTCGAAATTCTTTTCGTAACAAGAGGGGGAGAGAACGTTCTATAATTCGAACTAGGCCACTTCCCCTATTTATAATTCGAATTTTTCCTAGCAATGTTTACTCCTCATTTTCCGTGTAATATATGTAATTTTTTTGTCGTTTCCATTTTATTCTTACTTTTTTACTTGAAGCTATATATAAAATTTATGTAAGCTCATACATATTTTCAAAAATATAATAAAAACTCCTATAATTCAATTTTTTTTCTTTCCTCTTGATAATTCAAACATCTTGATAATTCGAAGTCTCGATAATTCGAATTTTTCTTGTAATATTTATATCCCCTTCGAAACACATAAAATTGAATTCTTTTATTCAATCCTACTATTAGGTACTTCACATCCAGTAAACAAAAAATTCCGACCTCAAAAATTTCCAACCAAAATATTATAAATTCTGGGGGTCAGGTTGGGCGCGTGGATATCGTACATGCCTTCTAATCAAGCTAGTGCGGCTTCAAGCCCGAATCGCTGCAATCCGATCCCTAATTGAGAAAACGAATATATGGCTAAAATAAATTGACACGTTCTGATGTAGCCATCCACTTGACTTTACCATACACTTCTGGTTGAGCTTGGTCCAATGGCTTAGATTTTCATTTTTTGACCCCCCCCCCATTTTAGGCGGTTTGTTATTGCATTTTTAGTGTTCTCGGGGCTCACTGATTATGTATACAAAATTTGAATGAGATTTTTTATTTTTTGACCCTCCTCCTAATTTTGACACCAGAAAAAAATATATTTTTCATTTTTCTTGTTTTTTTAGTTTGAAAATATTATAATTTTAAATTTTAACCCCCCCCCCCATCCTTCCTTAATTTTGTGTCTTTAATCTCAATGTACCAAAACTACGTGTGAAATTTGGTTTTGATATTCACACTAGTTTTTGAGCTAGCTCGTCCACAAAATTTGGTAACGCACAGACGAAGAATAATAGCAGACTAACAGACATTTTGACAAAACAATTATTATCTCGAGAAATATAATTTTTTCGATCTTCACTTATTAGAGCTTTTTGTAGACCGAAATGCCATGGTTTCGCTCAATTTTTTTAATCAAAATAGTTTCAGCCGTTTTTGAGATATTTCGGGAAAAAAGAAGGAAAAAACATTTTTTTCATGCACGATTACAATACTTGACCATATAGTAAAGTAAAAAAAATATATATATATATATGGTATATATAAATTCTACGGAACTATCAACACTAAATTGCAACAAGATCTATTGGCACTCCACTACATATTGTTTTAATATTAGTATAGATATATTTATTTGGATCGAGGAGATTTCTCTTTCTGAATAGAATAATAGATTATATTATATTGTATGTATAATAGATTAAAAAGTTAATCTTTTTTGTTTTGTTTTGTTCAGCTACGGTGGGTCCCTCGACCGCTTCTCCGTCGCCTTCTCCGAGCAAACAAGCGACTTACCAGGCGAGCCCCGTCCACCAGGCGACGCCGACGCCCACCACGCCGCAGACCACCCCCGACCATGGCTACATGTACCAGCAACAGCAACAGCAACAGCAGCAGCAGCAGCCTCAAACCCCCGCCACCAACAACCAATACCAATACCCCTACGGGTACAACAACCCTTCTGCATCTGCGGCCACCTCGCAGCAGTCGTGGGCGTCTTATGGCGGACACCCGGGATATTCTTTCAATTCCACCTCTGGACAATATACTTATAGCAGCGGATATTCGGTAACATATCAATCTTATTACAATAATTTCCATTATTTGAACATAATATATTGACAATTATGAAGGAAACCAGGCAAAAATATATTAAATATATAAGTGGGATGGGTGCGAGGTAGATAAAAATCGTGTTCCACTGAAATGTGAAGTGTTTATTAATATATACAGTTATTTACAATAAGTTTTATATTAATTACCTGAAATGTGAAACTCGAAATTTCAGGTCCTTTACATAGTTTTAACAATGATATTAATCTATAAGTGATTTTATATAATATAAATAATAATTAAATTGTGTATTAACAATTGTACTTAACTTGAGCGTTTTAAACTGTCTCTCTATCGCTTGTCTTTGTCTTCCCTTCCACTCGTCTTCATGTGTGAGTGTTTCGAACTTACAAATATATAAGGATTTGTGAGAGTTTACTTGCCGAGGTTAAGCGGATGTATGACTTTTTACTTTACCATACAGGGTATGGTCAAGTATTGTAATCGTGCATCAAAAAAGTGGGTTTTTTCTTCTTTTTTCGAAATATCTCAAAAAACGGCTGAAATTATTTTTATTAAAAAAATTGAGCAAAACCATGGCATTTCGTTCTACAAAAAAGCTCTAATAAGTGAACATCGAAACAATTATATTTTTCGAGATAATAATTGTTTTGTCAAAATGTCTGTTAGTTAGTCTGTCTGGTTGTTAGTCTGTGCGTTACCAAATTTTTGTGGACGAGCTAGCTCAAAAACTAGTGTGAATATCGAAACCAAATTTCACACGTAGTTTTGGTCCATTGATTTTTCGTTTATTGGGCCACGCAGGTGGGGGCCTCCACTAACAAGAAATATTTACATTATCGGGTGAATTTAATTACAGGATTATTTACATGATTATAGGTATATTAACATAATATATTTACAAAAAAAAATTCTTTTTTTTTCTTTTTTATATACAATTTCTAGCGGATGGCGATTTCCCTATAAGTTCTCCTGTTGAAGCTGTAAAAATTCATTAATGAACCCCTCATCGCCCTGAAGGTCATATCGTATAAAGTTCTCTGAGAAATTCCCAGGGCGACAAGGGGAGGCACCGCTTTATGCCACCACACTCCCTTCCACGAGAGTGTGATGGCTTCAACTCTCACAGAACCCGAGCCCACCCCAAACCTTGCCGCAATGTTGCTCACCAGACTGGAGTTGCCCTTATAATAATTGATTTTGTTTCTGTGGGCAACCCCCAGTCCGAGGAGCGCTGACACTATCTGAACATCCAGAACCCACACCGTCCCCGACCCGTCCTTCGCCACGATGTCTGGCTTCCTGTTCCCGGCCGAGCTCTGATATAAATATTCGAGCTCGACCCGCATTCCCTTTTTAATAAGTTCATCAGCCAGACGTCTCACTACCGCATCATGCCTCCTGAGCCTTCCATCGTGCGGATTAAGAGCTGATTAGATTTGTGCATATCGACCCAAAATTAAGGGGAGGTGGAAGGGGGTTAAAAATTAAAAATCTAGGCCATTTGAGCAAACTCAACCAAATTTTGTATACATAATCAGTGGATCCCCAGAAGTCTAAAATTGAAAAAACCCAAAATGAGGGGGGGTATGATCAAAAAATGAAAATCTAGACTCTTGTACCAAACTCAACCAAATTTTGTATACATAATCAGTGGGCCCCAGGAGTCTAAAAATGGGAAAACTAACTCCACCCTTCATTGAATATAAATAATTTTATTAAATATTAAATATAAGTGAGGGGCCAGGTTGTATGGTAAAGTCAAGGGATGGCCACATCAGAACACGTCAGCTTATTAATAAAGAAGATTAATTAACTATCTTTGTGTAGAATATTTTTTATTGGCCGACCACCATGGTTAATAGGTTTCGGTCTGCTAAGAGAAAATTGTCAAAGCCTTATTGGCAGGTTAATAGAGTAAAGGTGTAGGACTATGAATGACATAAAACTCAAAGAGGTTTATACAAACTCAATATATTCTGATTATGTCCATCAGGAGTTTACAGGTTAAAAAACAGTTTTTAACCTGTAAACTCCTGATGATGGACTAATAATCCGAAATATATTGAGTTTGTATAAACCTCTTTGAGTTTTATTTCATTCACTGTGAAACTACACACCCTTTACTCTATTAACTAACATCATGTTTCACCTAAAACCTACACCACTTTCCATAAGTAAAAAAAACCTTATTGGCAAAATAGTTCTTATGAAAGTTGTATAGTTTTTCTTGTAGATTAAGTAGACGTAACGAAAAATATAGGGTTCCATTTAAAAAACAGAAGTTGACCTTGAAATACCCTTGTAAAGCTTGTTCTGCGTCAACAAATAATAGCGTAGCTTAGTTTCCCCCTCGATATAAATAAACTTTTTTCCATATAATGCACAGTTTTTGAGTTATAAGAGTGTCTCAAGATAAAAAGCTCACCCGGTATGTTTATTTGAATCAAGCAGAGGTCATCAAGCTGATTGATTTCCTCTTATAAATCCTCAACTCTGCTACTCTTTACTAATCTTGCTAATATGATTGTATGTATGTTTTAGGCGCAAGGTATCTCGAGTGGGGGTGGATACCGGCAGGCGGGGATCGCCGACACGGCCACCCACTCGTCAGGGGCTCCAGCCCCTAATGACCCCAACTCAGGCAGCTCAGCCGCCGCTTATTATTCAGCTACATATGGACAACAACAACCTCAACAGACCTATATGCAGGCGGGGTTATCGACACCAGCAACCACATCCAGTACTACTAGTGGAAACGGAACCGGAAACGTCAGCAGTTCCGAAACAACCCCCGGGGGAGCTAATATCGATCTATTAGCAGGAATTGATTTTAGTCCACAAACTCCGACATTAGTTCCACAAACAAAAGTAAATATTATTTTTGTTGAAATTATGGGCAAATTTATTAAATCTTAGATTTGACCCTTTAGTGGCCTAATTATTTATGAAAAAAGAAATTTCGGTTGAAACTACTTAGATTAATCATTTTAAGGTAGTTCTTTCACAAATGGAAAAATTCAAGAAGTCTTCGAAACTTGGAATATAAGTGATTAAAAGCATAATAAACACACACTGTTAAAATTTGAAGACGATTTACCAGACTAAACATGAAATAATTTTAATTAAAAATGACATTTTTAACATGATAGGGAAAGGGTGCCAAAATGATCATTATTTTATTTTTTTTCATTGAAGGACTTTCACCATCTTGATGAAAAACTAATATTTGTTAGAATAATATATTCGAAATAACTTAAAAAAAAAATTGAAATTATTTACCAGGTAGTTTTGATAAAAAATAAAAATAAAAAAAAAAACTTATTTGGGCGATTATTTTTAGTGGAGGGGATAAAATATCACTGGCTTGGAAACGACCCATTCATAATAAATAAAAATAGTAGCGTAAAAAGTACAGTTAAGTTAAAAAAACATAACCTAAAATTTTAACCCCCGTCATATTTATAGAGTGATTACGAGACTAAAACTTTTTGTGTGGATTGTCGCGAAAGTACTACCTTAAACGTGATATTCTCATCAGAATGCTCAACATTTCGACACCTAATTCTAGAATCTGTTCACAGGAACTTGGAAACGACTTATTTGTCAAAAAAAACATTGTGCATTTATCTTGTCAACCTCTCGATAAAATTGTTTAATCCTAAATCTTTTCAGCCGAACTTCTTTTTTTATTTTATAAATGCTGGTTGAATTGTTCTAGTAATGAATTGGCAAGCTACAATGGGATATAAAATCCCAATTATATCAAATGCATTAATCAAACATAAGAGGATTTACATTAAAGTTACTATAGTCTTTAAAACTTAAAGGAGACAATAAAAGAATGTGTCTTTTGCTGGAATTATAAATTTTATTTATTTATAACGAGACTATAGTTTCGAGGGCTTTGCCCTCTTCATCAGTCTATTACAATTGATTCACAGGAATAAATTTATGAAAGTCTTTAAAACTCTGGAAAATTATGAAAGATTCATAAAATGTATATGTTTGGAACCGACTTCAAAAAGTGATTTCATGCTAATATTTCGTCGTTTAGTTGTAACTAAATTAGATAATTATTTTATACCTTTTAGTGCATTTTATTTTATTTTTGAGTTCTTATTATTTTATTTGTTGCATTTAATTTTTTTAAAGTCGGTTTTATTTATTTTTTTATAAAAATTATTTTTATTTTCTCTTTTTAGTGATGTTATTAATAGTGACTTATGATAATATCTTGCATGCATCTGGTAAGAGAAAGCGTCGGGCGAATTAATCAGAAAATGATAATAAAATTCAATTCATAAATAGAGAAATTCTCTCGAAACGTTAGCGGGTTTTAAATGAACGTTTTAAGATTTTTTTTATAAAAGATTTTATTTATTATAATTTCGATTATTTGCGATTATATGGGACTACACCTAAGGTATCCCATTTCCAATAAAAAAAGAATCATCGAAATCGGTCCACGTGACAAAAAGTTATTGCTGAACATACATAAAATAAATAAATAAATAAATAAATAAATAGATATCTTGACTATCCTGGAGCTATACTGATCCAAACGTAGAAAGAATCAATCAAATCGGTTAATAAACAAAGAAGTTATGCCTCAACAAACATAACAAAAAAGGTCCAATACCAATGAAAACAAACGGGACCAATCGGAAACTAGACTGAACCCAATGCAAAAAAAACCCCATCAAAATCGGTTCACAATTGGCGAAGATATCAGGTAACATAATACAAAAAAAAAAAAATTCAGTCGAATTGAGAATCTCCTCCTTTTTTGAGGTCGGTTAAAAAATCGGTTGTTATCGTCTCATATTTTTTATAATTACTATTTTTAAAGTTATTTTCCCTTTGTTTCATTGTTGTAAAGTGAATTAAGAGTTTCTTTTGAAATTGTTGAGAAAATAATTTTAATTTTGTTGTAAATGAGATGACATTTGTATACATATCATAAATAGCTAGTTCTTTTCCTTGTAGTGATAAATTCAATTATTCATTTAAATAGTATTGAATTGCATCATCATTCGCGCGCACCCCTGCTTCCACGCATTTGAACTCGTCAATCCTCTGCGAAATATAAATATAAATAATATTTTCATTTATTCTCCCGGTCGGATTTAACATCGTAATGGGCCGGATTAGACCTGCGGGCCGGCAGTTGCCCCCACTCCTGGTCTATATGAATTTGGAATTTCATTTTTATTTAATCTTTAATCTCCACTTTATTAATTTTCATGGCTCTGTAGTGGCCTGACTTAATTATAATATTAAACTATGTACTGGGTAAAGAAAAAATAATTTTCGAACTTTGGGTTTGTGATTGATTGAGAGGCGTTTGAATATAATTTAATAATTAATTGTAATATGTGATTTAAACAAACCCATGAATAAATAAATAATTAATATTTTTTGTGAAATTATTTTTTCCAGCCATTGATACCGGAAACGAGCAGCCCAAAAGTCTCGGACCCGCCGATTTCCAGTTCCAATAATCTTTCTTCAACATTCAAAGAATTCCCGACAACAACAACAACAACAGATGTAAATGTAAACACTAGTGTAGCAGCCGCCGCCGCCGCTACGCCATCAATCCCGATTGAAAAACAAACAGTAGTGGTGGCTGATGAGAAACGATCGTCGATACCTTCTTCCTTTTCGTCGGCTGCCACCAACACGATACTCCCCGAACTGGTGACGTCATCGACGACCTCAGCCCCCAAACCCCCGCCCGACCCTTACGAAGATCCCGAAGTGCTGGATCGACTTGGAAAACAGATTGACGCCTTAGACAAATTACTTGAGGTAATGTACATTTCATACAATTCTTTATAAGAAAATTTAAATCCATTTCTATCGGCAACTTGAAATTTTTCATATTCAATTTGGAAAAGACATTCCATTGCCCTTCGAGTTTTGAAGAAATTCAAAATTCGCAACACTCAACCAGCCTTTTGGCATCCTTGGGCCATATTTGAAGAAATAAAATTGTCTCGGCCCGCACATAAAATATACTAATTCAAACGATAATTTTTAAGCAAAATAGAGTTAATAATGTACGATAATGATATCCGCTTTGACAAATATCATAGAATGACTGATGTCATATGTGGAAGTCATACTACATTTTTTTTTTATTATTATTTTCTCTCCTCTCAATGGCCTCGGAATGAATTCCATTGTAGCCAGTCTACCATGAGTCTAAAATTTTCACATCCAAATATAAATTAGAGGTGACGGTGGGTCAGTGGATAGAGTGTCGGGTCGCTGACTCGAAGATCGCTGGTTCGAGACCGAGTCTCGGCAGATAGAAATTTGCAGTCACCTCCTCTTGGAAAGTAATGGCAACCTACCAAGAGTATAATTGCCTAGTCACCTCTCCAAATTAGCCGTTCGGAACCGGCGTTAAAAACTAGGTCCCGTATATCTGTGTAAAACAACTAAACACACTCAGCACAGATATATGTGGAGAGGCGCCGACACCCGTTTCGGGTATGGCACTCGAAGAAGAAGAAGAAATATAAATTATGCATAACAATTATAAAATTGTGTACAATCAAATATACAATAAATAAGCAATTAATTACAAACAATCAAATAGTATCACATACAATGAAAATAATACATAATGAATAAAAATAATAAATAAATAAATAAAACAATAAATTAATAAATAAATAATAAATAAATAATAAATAAATAGAACAATAAAAAATAAATAAATAATGAAAAAATGTCACAAATAATAAAATTTTCACAGCCAAATATAAATTAGGTATAATAACTGTAGTTGTCAATTGTACTATAGCTTGATCTTATTTGCTAAGATAAACCTAATCAATGATTTGTATATTTCCGCTCTCTCGAAAGACAAAAGCTGCGCCAAATTCCATGGTCTTTGAACATCGTTGGCAATCAATTCACCCTCTAATCTATCTCTAAATCTAAATTTTGGACCAAGTGGGAGATAAATTTAACCGAATTTATCGCGCGGAGAATTTACCACTGCTCGAAGCCTCTAAAACCTTAGTAAATTGGATATTGAATTGTATCTAAGTTTCTGAGATTGGCTCGTGATCGCTTCTTTTCCTTCTGCTCTGTTCTTTTCACGATGGAGGGGCCAGCCCATGCAGGCCTTTAGGGGATCCACCTTCTGGTGTATCTCACTTCTCACATCAATATCATTAAAAAAAAAAAAAAAAAAAACTAAATATCATATGATTGAGACATCCCCATGATATACCATCACATGACACACTCCTCCTATTTTAAAAAGATGAGCCGGATACAGAGCATGGTTTAGTCTTATTCTATTTATAGTAGAATAAATCATACTACATTTAAAAGTAAACAATAGATAAGCAAATAATAATAAACAAGCGTTCGTACTGTTTAATTATTATTATTAATAAATAATAGACAGAAAAAACAAGATACTATAATCAACTACCGTAAAAGGATTGTCTATGTATGAATGTAGGTAAATCTTTGAAAACAAATGAAAAATGATAAAGTGTTTATATTGACAATATCCTGAAACTAATACGACATTTACTACTGAGAATGGTCTGCCAGTGGTAAGCGAAACTGTATGAGGATTTAAAAATAATAATAATTTACAAAATTAACAATACTCGAAATTTCAAGAATTAAATCTACAGTCACTTAAATCCAGAACTTATCTGGAAGGATAAATTAAACAATTAAAATTACTTACAACTCTTCTAAGTAATAATAGAGGAAACAATTAAAATACTGATAATAATCATGCATAAGCACGTGTATCATTTGATGATGATAATTCGATTATGCTGTATCCCTGTATTGACGAAAATTAAGATTAAAAACTTGGTGTACTATGAATTTAAATTGAAAAACACAACAAATAAATTAAGTATTTTTAAATACTTTTTATATGTAGTAGGTACATTAATGGCATTTTGGACAATTTTTTTAATAAAAATATTAAAAAAATTTCCAAGTTTTTCATAAGTTTACGATTTTGTGTTGGGCCGCATTGATATTAGCGCTGAGCCGCATGCTGCCCGCGGGCCACGGGTTGGACACCCTTAATTTAAATTATGTGGGATGGCTCTGTGTTTAAATTTAGAATCACTAGATCGCGAAATTTTACAAATGAAGATTTAAATCTTTGAGTAAAATATTTAACGCGTTTACATATATGTAAGAGGGGTTTGCACCTCACAGGGTTGCCAAATCTCCCGGATAGCTGTTACTGGCACTCGGGTTCGATTCCCGAGGTGGTGAAAAGCAATCCTTCTGACATATAATTAAAAATAATCAATCCCATCGGACCTAATAGATGGCACTCTCTTATGATTTTCTAATTAATTCGTTGTAATTGTTTTAGGGAAGTGACATCAGCAGCCGAGGTGGTCCTTTGGATCTGAAATGGCAAGAGGCTCTTGCGCAGACAGATCGAATCGTCGCCAACCGAGGAATCTCCGTCGCCCGGTGTTATCCAATGAAAAATCGAAGTCCTGATGTTTTGCCTTACGATTGGTCTAGAGTCGAGTTGCCCTCCACCAAAGATGATTATATTAACGCATCTTTACTTGAGGTTTTATATTTTTATTTCATTATGCTTTACATAAATAGAGAGAGAGAGAGAGAGAGAAATATTTACCATGTTTTAATTTTTCAGAGCTTGACTCCAGGAGCACCCCCGTTAATTTTGACCCAGTCCCCGATGCCAGCAACTCTCGCTGATTTCTGGACCATGATCTGGCAACAACAAGTGGAACTCATTGTTTGTCTAGCTGCAGACACAGAAGTACGTTTCTCCTTTTTCATTCTAATTTTATTTTTAAATTTGAACTGTATGGCCGCAAACGATTTCTGTTTCAAAAACTTTCCCCGACATCCTTATGATCTTATGAGTAAACATTTTTTTCAATTCATTTGGTTCATGTCCAATATAATGATCTTAATATATAGTATCTGGAGCCACCGAGCGATGCACGGCAACACCTGACACCCCCCCCCCCCCCCACTGAAACCACACACCTCTCCACCATCACTGCACCCCTACTCCGCTCCACCCCCAACCCAACCCGCGCCTCC